>JADLZN010004055.1:0-138914 GCA_018155175.1 Sinocyclocheilus anophthalmus | reverse complement strand
CCATCTATGGCCTCTGTGAGGACTGCCGCCACCCCTCTATCCTCTGTGAGGACCTCCACCCCTTCTCTGTCTTCTGTGAAGACCCCCAGTCCATCTCCTCCATCCTCTGAAGGGACCGCTAGGCCTTCTTCTCCCAGCCCCTCTCCCCCTCCATCCTTTGTGATGACCCCCAGCCCATCTCCATCCTCTGTGAGTGCAGCAGCACCTATTTATTGGACAGGCTATGCTGTATATTAGTGCAGCCTTTAACACAATAACAAATTGTCTTCCATACAGGAGGAGCCTCGAGGAGTCCAGCCAGCCTCTGCTGGGGCCTCAGCTTCTTTCTGGCTGCCAGGTGAATGGCCCAAGACCATCCCTGTGCAGGACCAGAAGTGGATTGCCAGCACTATTTTTCACGCTGACAAGCTGCGGCCAGATTTGAAGCTGTGGTACGAGCCGCCTGTCCCAGCTCTCATTTACCACCAGACACCTACACCTGACCGGTTCTTCACCCATCGGTTGATGGTGTGGATGCCCTACCACCTGTGGAAGGTGAGGGTTTTCTGTCCAGCTTGTGGCAAGAACCTGACAGGCTACTGTGTCCACGAGAGCTCGGAAGGTCCTGGATATCGACAGGTACTACCTGATGGTTACAGAGACACTCAGGTGCACTGTGTGTTCTCTGAACTCTGTCTACAAGTCAGACTGTCCGGGACCAGCTTGACCTGCCGCACCAGAACATTTTCCGGCTGATCCTGACCCGCAAGTGAGTAAAGTAGTCTAAAGATGGTTATTGTGAAGACTTAAACCACTGAAATGACCCCCCTAATGAACATGTAACTGATCACAGCAACAATGTGTATTTCAGGTATGCCTGTGACATCCGTGTCATTAGGCTGCTTCGGGACCGGACACTGGGCAACAGTCCAGCTCGATTGGTGCGGCAGCTGAAGAGAACCATGGGGAGGAATGGCTGAATCGGTTGGCACACTATTTTGAGGAGTGTGCTGACTTTGTCGATCAACCCAGCCTCTCTCCGGTGGTCTGCCAGGAGCCTCCAGAGCCAATTGACATTCCCACCAGTCGTTGGCTGCTGTCAGTGTATGGCAGGGATATCCTCTCCAGAATTGGACATATAAAGGCCAGCATCACATCCATATTTGGTAACATCTTAAAGATGGATTCCACAAAAAAGGTAAAAAATTATTTGACTCTGTTACGTTCTGTAATGTTCATAAATACTGTCAGATAGACATTAATGTTATTGTTATTGGTAACGTGACATCACAAATGTCTTGTTACATTTTTAAATTCCAGATCACAAAGAAGCTGGCTGGCCATGGACGGGGGACAGCACTCTGGTTAACCTCCATTGGAAATGAGGTTGGCCAGATAGTGACCAGTGTGCTGTCAGTGCAAGAGGGGCCGGGACTGGACAGGATGGTGACCGGTGTAATGGAGCGGTACCGCCAGGCTGCCATTCCACTCCCAGTGCTGCTTTATGTGGACTGTGGCTGCTGCGTGAGTGAGGGAGCAACGAGCAAGCTGCAGACCAGGTTCGGCGAGTGGCCAGACCTTCACATACGGCTGGACATCTGGCACTTTATGAGGAGGATGGCCGTGGGCTGCACCACCGATGCACATCCCCTCTACCCCACCTTCATGGGATGCCTGTCTGCCTGCATCTTTGAGTGGGATGCTGGAGACCTCAGCCTGTTGCGACAGGCAAAGAGGAAACAGCTGATGCAGGAGGGTGTGCCAGCTCTTACTGACATCCTGGTGGACAGGAGCATCAGTAAAAAGGAGCTGAGCCTTTACTGCCACAGGAGGACACGAGGTGAGGAGGCCACCATCCGCCTCATTGAGAGGCTGCTGCAGGAGCTGGGGGGGGGCAAATGGGAGGGACCTTATGGGTGTGCCACTGCTGGATGAGGTGCACACGGAGCACATCTAGCGTGTGCAGAAACGCCATGTCATGTGCATCCAGGACGTGCCGGGTGTGCCTCTCTACACTGAGGTAGGCACCACCACAAAGGCAGGGGTCACCCTGACCAGGTATCGCTGTGCCAGAGGGTCCACATCCCTGGAGTCTTTCCACTGCCACTTAAACAGGTTCATTCCAGGTTGGTGTCTTACATGTATGATGTTTTAAATAATTTAAATTTCTGTTATTCATATTGAAAGGCTTGTCATTTTTATTGGTATATTTTTTTTTATTCTTCTAGGAACCAGTGCAAATGCACTGAATTTTCAGCTGTACCTGCTAGAAGGCTTGAATGGGTGGAATCAGGATCGGGCGGCTGCATCAGTGACCAGCAAACCAGCGTCCCTTCTCACCTACTCCGGTGATATGGCCCACTGCGTCAACACCAACAGCCTGAAGGTGTTTGTTCGGCCTTTTGTGCCAACTTTCAGGCCACCTGCTGAATACACTGGTATGTCATCCCCTTATCTGGTTACATAATACTTTTGGTTTGTGGGTTTTCAATTATCTCTTTGAAAAAGAGTCTTTCCTTTTATTATTCTCATCACCAAACCCAACCATGGAAGTTTGATTAAAGTTGCATTATATCTGTATGGAATGTTTGAAATAGAATTAGTCATGTGTGTACAGTATTCGTCAAAGTTTGGACACATGGCTGTTTTTACTGTGTTGAAAGAAGTGAGCGGAAGTGTCTTATGCTCATTAAGCCTGCATTCATTTAATCAAAAAGACAGAAAAAAACAGTAATATAATTTGTGCTGCTTAATATATATATATATATATGGGTTTTTTAAAACTGATGCGTTTTACAGGGATTAATTGATGAATAAAAACAGTTTTAAAAAGAAACATAAGGTATATACATCTTGCTGAATAACCAGTATTTCATTTCTTTACAAAAAAAAAGAAGAGAAAAAAAACGTACTGACCAAACTTTTGAACGGTACTTTATATTGTTACAGAAGATTTTCTATTTGATTTCTAATGCTGTTCTTTATTTAACTTTTTATTCATCAATGAATCAAAGAAAAAAAGTATCACAGGTTCCAAAAAAAAACATGAAGCAGCACAACTTTTTTCAACATTGGTAAAAATTAGCATATTATGATTTCTGAAGGATCATGTAATACTGAAGACTGGTGTAATGATGATGAAAATTCAGCTTTGATTCACAGAAATAAATTACATTTTAAGGTCTTACACATAGAAAGCAGTATATTACAACTGTACGAACATTTCATAATATTACGGTGTTTTCTGTATTTCTTAATCAACTAAATGAGGATTGATGCGCATAAGAGGATTCTTCAAAACATTAAAAAATAGTAACTGGTTCTGTATGTGTGCGTGTCCTGATTTTGTCATAGGAGAGCTGCTTGGTGTTGACTACCTCCTGAGTCAGACTGGACAGCCCCTGGTAGTGGACCCCGACTCAGAAGAGACAGAGAACATGCTGGAGGATGTGGATGAAGGCGAGGATGAAGAAGACGAGGGCTTCGGGGAAGACCATGACATTACTGTGTCAAGTCTTACCGATGACCCAAGCTTCTCTGTCTCCTCCCATTTTCTGCCCTCCTCTGAGTCTCTCTCCTCTACCCAGCCTGCTGCCCCCTCTGCCCAGCCTGCTGCCTCCTCCACCTTGGCTGCTGCCCCCTCTGTCCAGCCTGCTGCCACCTCCACGCCAGGTGCTTCAGCATCTCCTGATGAGTCTGTGGTATGTAAATATTCAGACTGATTTATTTATATGACTGGATTGCTCATGACATCATAAATAAACAAAGCCAATCCACCAAGATATTAGTATTCCCTAATATTCGGTCACATTCTTTTGAACAGGAAATCATCTGATTTTACTGAATCAATGTATTTATATCTTGCTGGAAAAAAAAAATGTATTCGTTAAATCTGAGTTAAAGCAGTGAATATTAGTTGAAGGACAAGGCACTTTAACATTTGTATTACAAATATCAAAATTATTCTTATAAAATCTGAATACAGATTTATGTTTTGTAAGACATACACATAAAATGTAACTTGTCATGTTCAGTTATTCACTGTGTGTAGCAAACGTTCGTAGTTCGGGAAGGAGGCGGGAACCGGCGAACATTTAAACAAAACTTTAATAAAATAAACAAACACAAAACACAAAATAAAATCCAGGCTTGGTCCTCTCTCGTCTTTCCCTGTCGTCCCTCCTCCTTTTTATACTTCCGGAGCTCCTCCGTGGGAATCGAGACCGGTGAGTGGCGCAGGTGTCGCGCATTAGCAATTACTCCACCGGCTTCGCTCCGTTCCCACGGCTCTCGGCCCCTGGCCCCGCCCCTCTCGTCACACTGTGGTTATGTAATTATGTTTTATGTAATATTGTTGAAATTCATATCGTAACTTAAAATGCAAACTGTTATGCTAGGAAAAAAAGGAATTTGAGCTGACCTGAAGCTTTTGAACAGTTTCTGAGATTTCCAGGAGTCTGAAGTTGACGGTTGTCAACAAAGACATCTAGAAATATGTACATATGTATTTGTTTTTTGTCCCACTTAACCATCCTCATAATGTTGCTCATTCCTGGGGGGGGGGGGTTTGTTGTTGTTGTTTTTTTCCAGGCTTTGGATAGTACTGGTGTGCCAGGGATGGACAGAGTGGACAGCCTGGCAGAGTATCTGGTGGAGCTTAGGAATCAGCCCGCGCAGACGGCTGCCCTCGGCGCCGGATTTGGTAATCCGCTCGGAACCAGCCAGATCCACCAGATTGAGTTTACCTGCAAAAATAAAGAAAAAAAGAGATGGTTTCATATTTACATTTCAGTTATTTGTGTGCGAGGCAGTTTACATGAACTGTGCGTGTACCTGAGGTATGGTGGCCCGTGGAAGAGTTGAAACCCGCCACTGTGACGATAAGGAGAGCGTGAGAGCGAGAGCTGTGCTCGTTTAGATTAGTGCACGCTGTCGCCCTGTTCATGTGACCCAGGTCAAACACCTGCAGGGTCAAAGGTCAGCGGTTACAAATAATGAATTCAATTGAAATGGGTTGATGCTCGTCTCTATGACAGAACTTGCATTGGGACACTGATCACTGAATTTTGAATACCTCTGAATTACCGTCATAAGGAATTAACAAAATACTAAATAACTGTAAAAATGGTGAGAAAAGTGAAGCAAGTTTTGTTATACTACAGCAAATTAAACCAAACTATAAGCCTAACCTTATAGCAAGTACATGTAGCTAATTAATATTACTCAGTAATTCATTGTATAATTACACTATAACAAGAACATCTTAACCCTGTAAACTCAGAAATCACATAATCAGAAAACTCCAATAATAGAATATATATAGATATTATATATACTATATATAATATTTGGTACACTTTACTTGAAGGGGTGTGCATAAAACTGACATGACACCTTCATAATCATGAAATGACACATGTCATGAATATGAAGGAGGTTTTATGCATGTTTGACAACTGTCATTAAGTGTCATTAGCTCAGTTATGTAATTTTTAATGCAAAAATGACATTGTTTGACCTAACCCTAACCTAACCATAGCCCATAACAAAGACATCTCAAACAATGTCATCTTGCATTAAAAATTACATAACTGAGCAAATTACACTTAATGACAGTTGTCATAAACAAAAAAACCCTTCATATTCATAACATGTGTCATGTCATGATTATGAAGGTGCCATGTCATGATTATGAAGGTGTCATGTCAGTCTTATGCACCCCCCTTCAAGTAAAGTGTGTTAAACCATATTTTATATATATAATTATATATATTATATAAAAAAATTATATAAATACTAATATATTTTAAAAATGTTTAAAGGAAAAGCTTCTCAAAAGGCTGATGTATCTGTCTGCTAATACATTTAATTGATTTCTCTAAAAAAAAGATTGTAGGATATTAAGTAACCTAAGCGGATTCAGTCCAGTAATGTCATCTTGAAATATTACTAACAACATAAATTAAAGATTTAGAAATGAGAAATTATTCTTACTGAACATTTACTTAATAAAAATCATTGTCACAGTAAAAAGACACACAAACTGCAAGCTGAAGGGGGCTTTTAAAAAAAATAATTATACTTAAAGGCCTTTTAATTGCTAAAAAAAGGGAAATATTAATCAGATGATGTTGTGTATAATGTTTTTTCAGCAAAGTTTTGATAATTTAGATGCCTTAGAAATTTGCTTATCAAATATGATAAAAAAGGCTATATAAGCTTAAAATAAAAAGTAAACTAATATTTCATAATTGTATTAAGTGTACTCTTAAGTAGTAAAATTGTACTTTTCACATTTTTCAGAGCAGAGTAGCTACAGACATGCTTCACTTTGTCAGACAAAACAAGCCAAGACAAATTGGCCTGACAAGAAAACTTTTTGTTTTGCTTTTCCCAGGAAATAATATTTTGTTATCTACAGTGGTGATATTCATACATTTGTGCAGTTCATGAAGCTGAAGCATGTAGTGATGACAGGTAGCATAACTCTGGTTGGATGCTGTGAGCTTCACCTTGTTAATGTCCTCCACGCTCTCCACGGTGAACTCTGTGAGTCCTGGCACATACAGCTGTCCACTGCCGTCTGGACACATCTTTATATCCAGCTTCTCATTGGGATTGTCACCCAACAGGTTCCTGTTGGAAGCAGATAAATACAAATGAATTCATTTTTATCGGTTGACGTTAAGGAATGTGCAAATTTTAAAGTGGGGCACAGATTAATATTACGCAGACAATCTGAATCAGAACATACATATCTGTTCAACTTATACAACACAGCAGGAGGCATGATGGGAAAAGTGAGGGACAGGGTGAGCAAACAGACAGTGCAGGGGGAAATGCGTGACGTGTAATCTGTTTATGTCTTACAGATGGCCTGAGAGATTTTAAATCTAATCTGTTTTTACATAACTGCTGACCAGCAGAATCTGTGGCAGGGCACACACACTTCACTGTGACATTGGGACAATTATAGAAAAGAGTGCTGAATATGCTGCAGTAATGTGCGTGTCACACTGAAAGCCCTCCTGTAGAGCATTTGATCATCATCATCATCATCTCTACTTGTGTCTGTTTTTCTCACCGAAGGGTCTCATTGTAGATTTCCACCATGCTGACGGTGATCTTATAGTCCCAGTCGGGCTTTTTCTCTGACACTTCAGAGAAGAGCAGCCGCAGAGCACGCTGGTTAATGCCAGGGTCTTCAGGGACACCCTACATGAAACACAGAGACATGAGAGGCTGACACGAAAATGTATTACATAATCAACATGTTACGGCTGATAGTTGATAAATGGCTTATTTTAAGATTCTATGCTGTTTTTTTTAATAAATTAAATAAAATTGGTTTAAATGTAGGTAACACAACAATGATGTTTAACAGTATGAATAATTGATATTCATTTTGGGATTTTTTAAAAGATAACATTTAACAGGGTTATTGAACTGCACCAATAATCATAAAAAAAAACTACACTGGCATTAAAAACTATTTTTAGAACTATCATATCTATTTCAAATTAAGCTGAAAAGAAAGTATCATGATTTCCACAAAAAAAAATGTCAACACTGAAAATAATAAAAAAATATTTCTTGAGCAGCAAATCAGCATATTAGAATGATTTCTAAAGGATCATGTGACACTGAAGACTGAAAAAAATGGCTTTGCATCATAGGAATAAATTGCATTTTAAAATATATTAAATAAACCATTATTTTAATAATTCTATTTTGTAATAATCACAATATTACTGTATTTTTGATTAAAAAAATACAGTCTTAAGTGAGCATAAGAGAATTCTTGAGAAATACAGGATCAAATGCAACTATTAGACATTGCACAAATTTGAAAGAGAACAGACATCATTGGCAATAAAAAGTACTGTTACGGTGTTAAAATTAATAATAAAATATGGTTTTATATTATAAGACAGTACAACAAAAACCTCTAAATAATATTAAATATTAATTAACACGCTCAACAAATCCCACTATATAAATAATTTAGTTTAAATATATTTTTGGTTACACTTTAAGGTGTTCTTGTAATGTGCCTATTTTTTTTTACGAAAATGTCACAATGCAAAAAAAGTTTAAAGGTCTCACAAAAATCTTAAAGGTCCTAATGAGCTTGGTTTACTTTACGGACAATATATTTCTTTTTTAGTTTGAGAGTGAAAATTGGGAACATGTGATGTACCTCCATAGTATAGGTCTTTCCAGAGCCGGTCTGCCCATAGGCAAAGATGCATACGTTAAAGCCATCAATACAGGAAGTGACCAGAGACTGCACTTCCTGGAACACCTGTCCAATCACAGGAGAGGGGACTGTGATATAGGAAATACAACTGTATGAGAAAACTAGTTCAGGCACTAACCTCCTCCTGAGTGGCCTGAGTGGGAAAGACTTTGTCAAGTTCAAAGGTCATAAGCTTGCCCTTATTGGACAAGTAGAGAACAGCATCATCATCAGGGTCAAAGGTCACTATGTTTTTGGTGTCAGCAGCATCTGTGTCTCCAGCACATATGGGACGTACTCGGCACAACACACGAATGTTTCCTGAAAAACAAGATAATGAAGTCTTTAGAATTAGGCATAAATGAATCAAACCACACAATTCCCAGAAATCTTGGCGGTCTCACCTTTGAGGCGCACCAGTTCATTGTGGCATTTCTTCCTCAGGTTCATCTCCCGCTTGTATTTGCGCAGCAGTTCTTGGTTTGCACTGCTCACCTCTCCAATCACCTGACAGATCTGTAATCACAGACGGACAAACGCAACTGCTTCAGTTGAGGAGCTGCGGTCAGGCTGATGTGTCTGTGAGCTCGTATGCCATGCTCTCACCTCCTGCTTCGCCTCGGTGATGGCTTTCTCCAGCATGTAAGGGAAGTCCTGCACCTGTCTCTTCAGACAGTTGTAATCACAGGTGAGGGTTCTCAGAGCCGGCTGAAGCGTCAGGAGGTTCATCCGCACACCTGTTGGACAAAATCAAAAAACTCAAATAATAAACTATATAGAATGAAAAATAAAATATCAAATGAAGAATTTTTAAGAAACATTAATATTTTGTTTATTAATAATGCTTATTTATAAACATTAATACGTTTTTGTCGAGATTAGTAAATATAAAAAATATATAAATGTGACCATGGACCAGTCATAAGGGTCCATATTTTCGAAATTGAGATTTATACATAATCTGCAAGTTGTATGAATAAGCTTTCCATTGATGCATGGTTTGTATTTGGTTTGCCGAGATACAACTATTTGAAAATCTGGAATCTGAGGGTGCAAAAAAATCTAAATATTGAGAAAATCACCTTTAAAGTTGTCCAAATGAAGTCCTTAGCAATGCATATTACTAATCAAAAATTACATTTTGATATATTTATGGTAGGACATTTACAAAATATCTTCATAGATCATGATCTTTACTTAATATCCTAATGATTTTTGGCATAAAAGAAAAATTGATAATTTTGAGCCATACAATGTGCTTTTTTTGCTACTGCTAAAAATATACCCAAATGACTTTTGTGATCTAGGGTCACATATTATTAAAATTGAATTAGATTATTAAGTAAAAAAATATATTACACTAATACAATTGTTGTACTATATTTAAATGACTAATACAATATGGCATAATAACATTACTACATACTTTTTATATCAATAGCAATATAAAAGACAGTACAACAAATAGAACTACGATATGCCAAATACTGTAGTTTCAATATATTTCCTGGTTGTTTAACTTTAAGATGTCCTTGTTTCAATGTAATTACACAAATAAGTACGAAGTAATAATAATTAACAACATGTACAATTATAGGGTTTGGTTTATGGTTAATTGCTTGTAATTGTGCATAATTTACTGTTATTACTACGTGTAATATGTTTAACATGAACATTAAAATAAAGTGTGTTACTTTTTTTTTGTTTGCATCAGTAATAAGAACACGAGGGGAAACATTATTAACTGTCATGAAAATCCTAATGGATTTTGTTTAGTTTAAAAACAATATAATTAATTATTGCTTTTTTTTTTGATTGAGGGTGAAACACGACCTGGACTCAAACACATGGTTTCACCTGCTAGGTTCTCATGGACGGCCTTCATCTCACTCTCGGCTCTGATGAAAGCTTCCTCGATCACTCGGTTCTTCTCCTCCTCCAGAACTGAATCATCTGCTTCCGCGGACCTGAGCTCATCCATCACCCTATACGCCAGGATCTAACACACACAGAACACACCCCCACACACACACACACACACACACACCCACACAACCCACACACACACACACACACACCACACACACACAAAAAAACACACACACACACACACACACACAGTACTGTCAACACATCTGATCAACAAAAGACTGTCACAGAGCTCATAAGTTCTATGCAAACAGTAAATGTTTTAAATGAGGAATTACATAAGGTATTATAAAGGAGCTTTTACAATGACAGAGATTAAATCGGCAACACACTGTATTATTGGTTGCTTGTAGGTGTTTGTACTCAACTGTATCAAGATCACTGTCAGTGTAAAGACCCCTTTACAGGTTCAAGAGACTGATTTGATCTACTTTCCATCTTAATGCTAAATAAACATAAAACAGATCAACACATCACAGATGATCAGAGATGCACAGATATCCTGCGTTCCACCTTATTTAAATAAAATGGCTTTACTTCTGACCAACACAACACAAACCCAGTATTAAAGACGTCATGAACTACTAACCAGAGTCATTAGTTAGACTGACCAAATGCAGTTAGGTAAGTGAAAGAAGACCTGTGGGGTGGGTGGAGGGCTCACATGGGAAGGGCATCTGGGGTCACGCACCATCAAAACATATGAAGTAGGGGTGGGCGATATACCGGTAGACACGATTAAGCGGTAGAAATTTGTCAACCAGTGGAGATTTAGGCCTATTGTCTATGTTGCGGCTACATGCTCGCATTGACAATAAGGTCACGAAAGCTTATCGTTTGCACATGTTTTTAAGCATTGCGGTTTAAAAACCAAGTGATTTTAAGCTGTTGAAACGCAGCGAAAGAGAACTCATTTTGCTATATGCGCGCACTGTCTGAGAGACTGTTTCTGAGCGCTGTCTGAGAGGCACGCACACATGAAGACGGTGCTCATAGAGCGCAGGAGTATTGAGTATTTTGACTGCTCTTTATAGGCTTTGAATGGTAAATACACACACTTGTATGTGTCAAAATGCCCGTCTTTGCAAATATCCTCGTAAACACAGTAATTTAGGTCTTAAGAAAGCAACCAGCTGAGGAAAGACACGGGTTGTTTTTTGTATGTGTAACAATATATTGGATCCGGGCAGCTCTTAAAATGACAGCAGTCTAAAAAAGCTGCTGTCTGTCATTCATGTTAATCAAACAAAAAAAAAGATAGAAAATCTCTCACTGCTCTTGACTAAAATCACTATTGTAACTTTAATAAGAAGAAATATATATTTAATTTACACAGTGAAGAATATGCAGGGTTTTTATACATTTGATTACTTTATAATGTAGCATTGCTTATTTATTTGTTCTACTGTAGTTTTTCGTCCTATTGCTTTTTTTAAATTATTTAATTGCTGACTGTTTACTTGTCTTAAGTGACTTTTTTTTTAACTTTAGGCTAGTATTAGTTTTTGTGTAGGACACTGTGTGACAAGAATTTGAAATAATGGTATCAAAATTTGGAAATCATTAAAACTTCTTAAAGGCAAATATATATATATAGATATATATAATATATAGAGATATATATATATATAGATATATATATATATAAATAATATTGCGTTACAGTGAAAAAAATGACCATATCGTGGTATACGATTTGTATATCACCACCCCTAATATGAAGTACACAACGGGGGTGACATCAACTATTTCACAGTAAGTTATGGGATTACTACTGCAAGTAGAATAAATTATAACCCTGAAGGGAATGTGAGCTAGTTACTCCGCAAGATTTCAGGGCTTTATAGGTCAAAAATGAGCATGAGCCAACGTGAACCTACATTGCTGTTTAGAACTTAAAATGGGACAAAGTCTGGTAGAAGTCTGCTCACAGTAAATCACTTCCTATAATCACAGTTGGAATCTAACCCATGACATTTTTGACCTTTGACCCCTGCGGAGTAATCTGGACGACCTTGGATAGCCTGTGGGTGACCTCGGTGTTACCCCCACCCACCGCCTTGGAGAGCAGACCATACAGACGGCTGCGGTCCGTCCTCAGCTGCAACGCAAGTGAAGAGAGAGAGCTGTTAACCTGCTCTGTCACGACACCGACATCACAGAGGCCTGAAACTAGAGCCTTATGATTTCCATTAAGCAGAAAAAAGACAGAATCACGGAATCCAGTCACGAAAATTTACAGTATAATGCGGAATGTTACAGAATTTGGCAACATTTGGATGATTAAATCAAATGTAAGACTGTACAATTAATCAAGTAGCCATATGGACTAGTGTCTGTGAATATTAAAGCGCAAAAAGACTGCTATGTAAATATGAAGTATGCATGTTCTGAGTGCCACAGTCTTGTCTACTACACATATTCAGGCACACGTAATACTTGTGGAGTTTTCAGCATCTACCGTCTCACTATATGAGGACAGGAACACATGAACTTCATCTCCAGAGCTGCTCTGAGAGTCACGTCGCCAGCATTTCACCATTTCATTTGATAAAAACTATCATCATATACACAAAGAAACTCAAAGGTCTTCACTTCAAGCAGCCAAAATAAAAGTTTAGTTTAACTTGAAATTATGACAGAAATATATAACTACTGTACAGTAGAATGTACTTCTCAAAGTAATAACAATATTAAAAATACAGTTTGTTATTGTTTTTAAGGAATAATCACACAACTATAATATATATTTTTTTTTTTCATTCATATTTAAGAAAACGTAACGCAAACCTTGTTTTTGCAGGCATTTCCTTGGCCAAAAAATAATTTTTTTCAAATTTCATTTAATTATATTATACAAGATTAATTAAATTGTTTTTCAATTTCAGAAAAACAATTCTAATTTCAGAGAGCAATATTATTGTCAACATTTTAATTAAATTGTCCTTTTTATTCATTTAGTTTAATTAACCCATTAAAATGAAATCCAGAAAATTTTAAATGATAAAGAGGAAAGGAAAAATGTAAAAGAATTCCCTATTAAACTTACATCAAATTAACTGGCTTTTGAGAAGACATGAGATCAGCATTTGGCCACATGATAATTCAGGACACTCGAAACAGAGCACACAGGAAGTGAGTGTGTTACCTGCTGGCGGAGCTGACTGCTGCTTCTCTGGGACTCGTGGAGCTGCTGTTCCAGCTCTCGGAGGAGCTGCCTCTGAACACTCAGCTGCTCCTGCAGCGCCTGGTTACAGGCCTGAGCCTCCATTAAAGCCTGCTTATACTGAGCCGACTCCACTTCAACCGTCTTGGTCACATACTGCAGGAAGAGTGAGAAACAGACACATTAAATCACTTTAGTTAGGAAAAGTGCATCTTGTTTTTGGCCACCAGCAGAGAACCAACATATTGGGTATTGTAAATATGAGTCCAAAATGTAGGGAGAATGTGTAGACTGGAGCGTTAATAGAGGTGACTATAAAAAGGTTAAATACACAAGGGAAAAAAACGGAAATTAAGTCAGATACTGTGTTTGCTATTCTGGGGTCAATTAGTGAATCTTCCCTTAATAAGAATAAATGTCTGTCTATCGCTTTATTTGCACTACCAGTCAAAAGTTTGGGATAATTATGATTTGTTCAAAAAGGCTGCATTTCTATGATCAAAAATACAGTAAAACAGTAATAATGTAAAATATTACAATTTAAAAAAAGGCTGGTTCAACAGAGATGGAAACTGGACATGATTCCAGCATTTGACTGGCTGAGTGAGTTGGCGAACATTATTCGTATAGAGAAAGTGTGATTTATCAATAATGACAATTGACAGATTTATTTGGGAAAATCTGCATTGGACTATTTGGCAATATGATCATATTATACCTTATTGTTTATTTACTCATTTTCTTTAATGCTTTTAGGTTATCACCACTGGAATCTTTCGATTACCTTATATTACTTTAATTATTAGGACATTTTTTCTTTCACAATATTTTGTGTCTACTTGGGTTCATTTAAATTCACTGTACTGTTGTTTGCTTTCTTGGGGCCTCATGCTGTTTTATGTGTTTACCTTATTTGAAACCTTATTTTTTTTATATATTACCAAAAAAAAATCCTGCATTGCTGTCACATCAATCAGCTCTATACATCATTGACGCCGCCTCATTTAAGAAAAGTAACCATTACAATGCACAGCAAGAAAGAAATGTTAATAATTTAGAGCTCACCAGGAATAACAGTCATTTTTATGCTGTAGGTTACTTTTCTTAAATTAGAAATCCTCAGTGACATATGCAGCTGACTAATTTGACCTCCGGAGGGCGCAGGCTTTGAAATGAGAGACAGCTAATGCTTCATTAGCACAGCTCACCTTAACCTGCAGCGGCAGAGCAGCCTGGCGAGACAGAGCCTCCTCACCATCACGAAGCCGTGAGGTCAGCTGCTCCTCGCACTGGCTCCTGAGACGTGACGCCTCTTCCAGCTGCTGCTGCAGCTGAACTACCACACCTGTCCTCTCCTGCACCTGCTGCTCCAGCGCAGCCAGTCGCCGCTCCTGCTCGCGGCACTCCTCATCCTTACGACACAGCTCTCCACGCAGGGCCTGCACATCCTGAGACCGATGCAGACAGAGAGATGGAGCATTACAGAAAACACCACAAGATTTATTGCACACGATTTAAGCATCAAATAATTATTCTATCAATATAGAAACAACCAATCGGATTGTAAGTGAGGTTTAAGTGGGTTATGGCTGTGTGAGTACCTGGCTGTGGTGGCAGTGGCCGGTAGAGCAGGTGGTCTGGGTCTGACTGGCCCTCAGCTCCTGTTTGAGCCGCTGGTTTTCACTCTCCAGCACCTCGAGCTGTTTCTCCAGATCTGTCGCCCCCTAGAAACACACATATACGTTTATTTAGCTGAATGAGGACTTCTGATGGTTTTACATGCAGTTAATTATAATTACTATTGACAAATTCAAACCCAATCATTATCCACACCCAATAATATAAACCATTGGAATGGGGAAAAACACTGAATTCATTTTTTGTTAATTAATGTGAATATATTTGGATCAGTTAATATGAGCAAATGTTCATTATAGTAATTACACTCAGTACATATATATGCACTGCATATACATCTCCGGTCAGTAAGATTTTTCATTTTCAAATATCTTCTTCTAACCAAGGCTGCATTTATTTGATCAAAAATCAATATAGTTTAATATAGTGAAATAATATTCCAATTTAAAGTAACTGTTTTCTATTTGACTATATTTTAAAATGTCATTTATTTTCAGCATCATTACTCCAGTCTTCAGTGGCACATGATCCTTCAGAAATAGTCTACTATGCTGATTTGCTGCTCAAGAAACATTTCTTATTAATATTAATGTTGAAAATAGTTTTTGCTGCTTAATATATTTGTGGAATCGTGATACATTTTTTTCAGGATTATTTGATGAATCAAAAGTTCAAAAGAACAGTACTTATTTGAAATCGTTTGTAACATTATAAATGTCTTTACTGTCACAATTGATCAATTTAATGCATCCTTGGTAAATAAAAGTATAATTTTTAACTTTTGAACGGTTGAGTAATTTAACAGTTCTTTTTGGGTAATGCATTGAATGTCCTGATTTTGTTAAAGAAAATATATAAATGAAATGTTAATAATTTTTCCAAAAGAGGACAAGGTTTTATTATATTTAGCTTTCTTCTGGAAACAAAGTTCCCAGTTCAGTTAAGTACACCCACACCCATCTCAAATTTGGATCAGTGCCACAGTTGTAAATCTTCCAGGGCTGAAGAGATACATTCCTCTGCTATCAACAAAACTAGATCACCAGGTTAACACTCCATCCAATCCCATCATGAAAATAAATCAGGTCAGCGTAAACCTGCAGGAGCATGAGCTCTTTATTAAACAATAGAAATGTGGTTCACACAAGTGTGGTGACTTTAGCCCACCAGGATCAGGTGATTCATACAATGGCGCAGAGTGTGACATAACTCTCCCCGTCCCAAATAATTCAGTCTCTCACCAGCTCAGAGCGCAGTCTCTCCACCTCCTGCGTCTGATCCACTAGTTTCTCCTCCAGCTCCCTGACCTACAAAACCACAAACCAACAGCATTCAGCTAAATCCCTTTACAAAAATGAATTTCATGCATCCACCCTCATGATGTATCGATCTATTTTAATCTAACCAGACAGAAACAATGAATATCAATGCATAAAAGGTCACAATACAGTATGTGGCTGAGGAATGTAAATGATCTGGTGGTGCTCTTGTGAGTCTGGCTGGAAAACTGAGCCCTATTCTCTCTGTGTGTGTGTGTGTGTGTAACATACCTGTGTGCGCAGCCCTGTAATTTAAAATAGTTTTTTTGCAGTAGCTCCAGTGAGTGAACTTTACTCACTTGTACAGCGCTGGGGAAATCCACAGGCCTCTGTGTCAAAACACTAGAGCTCCTCACACCTACACAAACACACACACGCTTTATGGCAAGCAAGCAGCTTTTTCTAACATTTAGGACACAAGTTAAGTAATAAATAGATTTATTATAAATGTATTAATTAGAATGAAATATACAAAATAAATTAATTAAAATGTATGAAATATCAACTATTAGAATTAAAATAAATGTTAATATAATAATACTTATTATTATTATTATTGTTGTTTATTATTATTAATGTAGACAGTTTCAGTCCAACTTGCTTTTTTAAAATAACTCTCCCCAAATAAATAAATCAATAAAAAACTAAAAAAATAAATACATTTAAAAAATTATTTACTCAACCTACCCTTTTAATCTGAAAGCCCATATAACTTTTAAAATTTCGCATACATCAGCTTTATATTTACATAAATATTATGAAAAAAAAATATTTTTTCTCATTTCTATTAAAATGTATAAATATAAAAAACAAAATTAAAATGCTATAAAGTAATATCATAGTTGCTAATATAATAATAATATTATAAAAAATACTCATTAATTTACAATTATAGTCTCTTCAATTCTGAACCATTTCTCTCTCACCTGTAGGTGACACAGCTTGGTTGAGCTGGCTGTCTTGCAGTCTGGGCTGCTCTTGAGGTTCTTGGTTAATGGATGAATGTTCCTCGTTCTGGTGGTTGTCTTGGTTGAGCTGGTGGTCGTGTGTCTGCAGTCGCTGTAGCAGGAGTCTTTTGGCAGAGTCTTCACTGCGCAAACGTGGCTGGAACTCACAGACTCTCTCTTGCAGTGTCTGCACAAACACACAAGAACCCATTAATGCCAGCCGTACTAAAGAACCTTACACAACCTGAACTATGAGGGAAAAACGAAAGCAGACAAACCAGAAGAACTTTGAAAGAGTAAAGGGGAAGTATTTCTGAAATGAACCACGTAGGTTGACCCCCCCCCCCCCAAAAGAACTCTTCATGGGAATAAATCAATAAATAACCTACCCATGTCATCCCTAACACATATGACTTAATACATTTTATAATTATCTTATAATTTAAATATGTCATTTAATGTGTACAAGTCATTCTGACTTTTTAGATATAAATTATCAGTTTTTTTCTTTGGGGTCACTGTATGATTTTGCAGTAACAGAGAGAACAGCCAGGACATCTACAAAAATATGTGATCAACAGAATAAAAGAAAATCATACAAGTTTGGAATGAGAGTAAATGAAGACAAAAGGAAACTATTCCTTTACCTTCACAAGAAAGCTTAATGGGAATGTGACTATTCCTGCTGGCACAAACTACCTTGGACACATTTTTTTTAATGAAACCCAGATGACTACAAAACCACTAATAGACGCATTTAAGCAAACAGGGTGGAACTATGAACATAAGCGACTTTACTGCAATACAGGGAGCTTTGTAAAGTTGACGTCAGAATGAGGCAAAGTAGCTCACAGCTAAACACAAAGAAAGAATCAGAGGGATTTACGTAGGCAGACGTCCAGGAACAGGACAAAGTAACCTTCTGTACAGGTGAAATGATGAGAAGGCAGCACAGAGACACACAAATGAAGAACGAGAGGGGAAAAAGGGGAGAAGGAAAGCATGAAAGCAAAAAGATCAGTGGTGTGACAATTATGGAAAATTCTGAAACTGCAAATCAAAATAAATACCAACTCAACCTCAAATATCAAGAAAAATGTGCACGTACCAACTCATTGAGATGAAGCTATATTTGAAGATTTGAAAATCTGATGTCTTAAAATCCTGTATTTCAGTGATTCATTAGGCTGGAAATCATCGCACCTTTACAGGTAACACTGCCTGGCCATCACAGACAGTTCTAGAGAAGCACATACAAAGCTATCCCATGTCTAAACTATTGTTTGTATTGAGAAGAGCCGTCAATGCGTTGAAAAGTTGCGGCTGGGACACACCACACATGTGATCTCCAGCCAATCAGATCTCTCCTGTGCTCATGGTATGCTGAAAAGACTGGAAACTCCAGCACACTCAAATCTCACTCCAGATTGTCCTTTTCAGAGATGTTTATCCACCCTTTGAGATAAATAAGAGGAGGACTGCACTCCTAATGTCACAGTGGATCATGTTATGTAACTCCAGTCATATCTAGGGAGCAGGGACCGGTTTCACCAGCTGTGCACAACTTAGCCTAGTTTTAACGCAAAGGAGCACTAAGTTAGAACTAATGCATTTACACAAGCCTCCAACGAGGAGTAATGTTTGGAATAAATCAACAGATTGATTGAACGGCATCAATAAGCTCAAGTTATACTTGACAAACTTCAAACTTTTACACATATATGATAATGTTTACACCTGTTAATAAATTATTTTGTTAGTGACTCTTCAACATGAACCCAATCTAGGCATTGAAAACAATTATATCATTAAAATACTTGAGCAGAAGTTGTATTAATGCTGTGAATTTCAATCTATCCTTGATTCTAACAACATTTATGTTTCCATTGAAATACAATGAAATATTCCATAATCATGAATAACTTACTGTAAGTATTTTTATATGCGAGTAAAATTCTGATGAGATGAAGGCAAAAATATCTAGGGTAAAATGAGAATGGGATGTTTTTAAGACTGCTATTGGATTATTGAGGGATCATACAGATCATATTATGCGATTATGCATTATTTTACACAGAGTTTACAACCTACTAGCTACATTCTACCTTAAAGGGATATTTCCCAAAAATAAAAATTAGCACATTATTTACTCACCCTCAAGCCATCCTAGGCATATATGATATCCTTCTTTCAAATGAATCCAATCGGAGTTATATAAAAAAATTGACTTTGATCTTCCAAGCGGTTTAATGGCAGTCAGTGGGTGTTGCAGTTCATCAGTCCTCATACGTCATCCGCCTGGAGCTGCTTCCGTGTACAACAGTGAGCGCAAGCTAGATTAAACTGATTATTACGTTATTAACCCACCACCCACCATATTTTTCTTACAAAAACACATCGATTCGCTACAGGAGGACTTTGTTCACCCCCCCCCCGGAGCCGTGTGAGGCACTTTTTATTATGGATGGATGCACTTTATTTCACTTCTTTTGGACTGATGAACTGCAACACCCGATGACTGCCATTAAACAGCTTGGAAAATCAAAGTCAATTTTGAATATAACTCCGACTGGATTCGTCTGAAAAAAGAAAGTCATATACACCTAGGACGCCGTGAGGGCGAGTATTTCATGGGCTAATTTTCATTTTTGGGTGAACTAACCCTCGAAATACAACCGAATAAGGTACAGAATTAGTTACAACCTGGCTAGTATTAGTAGTCACCAAGCCTCCAGTGTAGACTTTAGGTCCAGGGGGGTGTGGTGGCTTGCCAGAACTTATGAACGGATGGTACAACTCGACCCAAAATATCAGAGACATGGGAACTTATTTGACTTCTAAGCAACCAATAAAAACCCACACAGCAACACACTGACACCAACTCCCAAACATAGCGTCATGGTGGTCAAACACCATTCACATTATCTTCAGAACATGTAAACTTTTAGCTTTAATTGCCAATCAGTGGTAAACTTCACTGAACAAACAATCCTCCATTATCTTAAACTTTCCATTTAAGATCTGATCCAGACTAAGAGACAAGATCAGTGGATGAGCAAACAGCAGCCATTCTAAAAATCAAACTGAAATGTGATTGGCCCGCAGATGTTGCCCTGAGGGAATCTTACACTGAAACACACGGACCCCGTGGTCATTTACAGAGAGCCTGAGCAACCAGCTCCTCTGAGAAGCTGATAACATTGTTTAAACACAGAGCACAAAAGCAGCGCTGCCTGTTAGCTGTGACTTATTAACCCTGTGAAACCAATTACGCAAAGATCACACAGCTACAGAAAAGACCAGTCACACAGAAACCAGCTCCTGAGTGATCTGGTGAAGACTGATTCAATCACAACACTGTATCACAGAAACACAGATGTTGAGAGTTTAATGCATATGTATATCGTACCATTCAAAAGTTTGAGTTGGTAGCATGCTTTAATGTTTCTGAAAGAAGTCGCTTTTGCTGACCAAGGCTGCATTTATTTGATCAAAAATACAGTAAAAACAGTAATTTCACGAATTTCATGCGTTTACAATCTAAATAACTGTTTTCTATTTTAATACATTTAAAAAAATAATTTATTCCTGTGATGCAAAGCTGAATTTTCAGCATTATTACTCCAGTCTTCAGAAATCATTCTAATATGCTGATTTGCTGCTCAAGAAACATTTCTGATGATCAGTGTTGAAAACAGTTGTGCTGCTTAATATTTTTGTGGATGCATTGTTTTCAGGATTCTTTGAAAATGAAGTTCAAAAGAACATAATTTATTTCTTTACTTTCACTTTTGATCAACTTAATTCATATTTGCTGAATAAAAGCATTATTTAAAACAAAATTACCCTAAAACTTACCCTTACCCAAAACTTTTGAAATTTTGGTAGTGTAAATGGTCTACAGAGAATCTGAAAATAATGTGTTGCAGTAAATCCCTACACCTACACTGTAAAAAAAATTCTGTAAAATTTACGGTAAAAAAACGGTAGCTGTGGTTGCCGGAATTTTACCGTTTTACGGTAGCAACGTTTTAGGTTTTACCGTTTTAACTTAAATTTACAGTTAAATACCGTAATTTCATTAGCTGATATAATGTTAATATACCAACCTATTGAAGTACTGAATTCTGTTTTGTACCTTTGTAATAACACTGATAACCACCAAATGCAGGTGGGGATGAAAAAGTCACGTATGATGAACCAAAGCCCCTCACAAGCAGCTTTTAAATAATAACATATATAGAAAGTTGCACAGTGTCACTCACACAAACACTAAACCCATCATGGTGACACATGCTACTGAAATAATGCAATAAACAATTAATTTAACAACATTAGATGTAACAAACAACCCTAATGTACACAACTGATAAACTAAGAATAAACATAGTTATTTCAGCAAAAAACATTACATTTGAAATGTAATGCAGGGAATTCTGGGAATGTCAATTTACGGTTATTCACTGTAAATTATACGGTCTTTTTCACTTCCAAAAATGGTATTCTACCGTAAAATTACATACATTTTCCAATACAGTTTTTCACTGTATATAATAGGGGAATTTACCATTAACCATTTAACAGGTTTTTACTGTAGCATTTTTACAGTATTTTACCGTTAAATTCACAATCATTTTTTACAGTGTAGTTATATGCAAAAGTAACAGCGATGCTTGCACAACTTACAATATTAAACTGCACATATTAATACTGGATTTTAAGCAAATATCCATTGGTACTGAAAAAAAGTCTCAGAATGCTTAGTATTGAGCAATCACAATGGTTGCGTTCATCTTAGCAAACACCACTCACGGGGTCGTACCTGTATGAGCAGCTGCTGCTGTTCTGAGGTGGCTGTTTCAGAGAGGTCAGAGGTCAAACAGTGGCGCTGAAGGACAGAGTTGGACAACGAGAGGAAGGAGCTCTCCTCCTCACCATCACTCATCAAGATATCCAGGGAACTCGCTGAAATGACAGAAAAGAGAATATTGTTAATTATTAATATTATTAAATATAAAATTTACTTAAAAATACTAAAGTTGAAGCACTGAAAAAAAACTAAAACTGAAGTAAAACTACAATACAAATTAAACAAAGGCCTAGTAACATTAAAAAATAGTGAAAATGACAAAAGCACAATGATTACTAAAATGCTTACTAACTAAAAATAAAAGCTAATTCAAAATATTAATAAATGCTACAATAGTAAATAATGAATACTAAGGGTGCTTTCACACCTGGCCCGTTTCGGAACCTGGCGCATGTGAATCGGATCCGCGCCAAAACAATCGGTCCGAGATCGTCTGAACGAGGTGGTCTCGGCTCGATTGAAAACGAACTCTGGAGAGGTTCGGTTGTAGTGAAAGCAATCCGATCTAACGGACCAACGAACCAGACTATATCACAATGTATAATGGGTAATTACGTAAGTTCCGTGAAAAGCATTAGCTTTGTTGTTTTGCTAATACTTCAAAATGAACTTGTGAATGTCTGTGGGAGAGCACGTCATCGCCATTCCAAGTCAAAGTGCAATTTTTCATTTTATAATGCCGTCTTATTGCTCTTCTTCCTAGTATGTGCATTTTAAAAATGTTTTCCCTATGAATCCTGGACTCCTGCTCAAAGTGATAAATTAATATAACGACATCTACAAAAAGCCCGCAAAGCTGTTGTCGTTCCACCCTGACGGATGACAGCCGTGACAGCTAAGTGGAATCCTGGAAAATAAACCGTGAAACTTTGACCAATGAGAGAACAGTTTACTCGCGCGTGACTTGTATTAACAAATTTGGTCCGTTTAGAAACATTGCCGTGTGAAAGCGAACCGCACCAAGAATAAAAAGCAACATTGTAATAATTTTAATCCCTGTTTCGGAACAAAGCAATCGATCTACAGGTGTTGAAGCACCCTAAAATAATGCTGGTCCAGATGACACAATGGCATTGTGGGAAATATACGTAGAGCAACTCAAAAAAATGATTTGTTCACCTGTTGAAGATGGCTAATTCTCATGAACAAACCAAGGAGATCTAGAGCAAATGTCAAGATCTTCAGTAAATAATGGCTTAAATTTCAGTCTGTTCCTCACATGAAACCATTGTATGATTTCAGATGATTTGTAATGGCTTTCTTTTTCGAAAAGGTCTGAACTGATTTGTGTGCATTCTGACCACTCTTTCACGGAACCATCTAAAGCAGCAATAATGCAATAATGCCTCATTCAACGTTACTGCATAAAAACAGTTAATAATTTATCCGTTTGTGCTACTTAATAGAAATAAAGACCTTCAAGTTTGGAACAACATGAAGGTGCATAAATTACATCAGAATATTAAGATTTGGGTAAAGTAATCCTTACTAGCTGAATATGCAGAGAACACATCAATCCGGTAAAGGTCCTGCAGGCTTAATAGAAACCATTAACTAATGATAAGATAACAGCTTGCTGCAAGTGATGCATTAACCTGGATTTTAATATGGCCCTGAACCTTATCAAAAAACTACAATTACTGTTTTGTTTGTCAAACAGCTCTCTGTCACACTCCCACAGGAGACGTGCAGCCTCTCGCCGGTGCGGTTTACGATGACACAGCAGTAGAGCCGCTTTCGTAGAAGAGCATCAGACTGAACGCAAATCTGTCACCGCATCACTGCAAAAACCAGCCACCAACACTCAGCCTCGACATTTCCCTGATTTTCCTCTTTGTCTGCTTCCCGTTTTAGTCCTTTTTGGTCATTGTTTCTCACACAATCGCAGTGGCTGTTGTTATAATGTCCCGTGCAGCACACAGTGCATTATTTAGCACACATACAAATTTTCAAGCACTGCTCTCATCTCTAAAGAGATTTACCCTTCTGTACCTGGACAGAACGCATGGTCTTCTCCGTTCGGTCTGAAACAGTCTGACTTTGTTTCTCCTTGTCAGTGGGTAAGAACACATCGCTTGCTCTCTCACCGATGACTGAGCCAGTGAGGGCTCACACACACACACACACCTCCCACATCCACTCAAACATTCAAACTATCCTCAGAAAAATGTTGCTACACCGGTTTTGAAGTCCACTCATGTGACAGTGCTTACCATCCAATGAGAGGTCTTTGTTCCAGAGCTCCTGCAGGCAGGGGGTGTGGGTGACGTCCCAGGTCTTTCGTGTGCCATACATGACCACGGGGCCGAGCAGAACACACCGCTGGACTGGCTGTAAACACAGACCACATCCAATAAATACCCAACTAATGAACATCTGAGACCTGACAATTTTACATGGAGATTATACAGAATAAAATTCATCATTAACCCTGTAAAGTCTGACATCATAATAATAACAGTCCATCTTTTTTTAATATAAGAGTTCATTGAACCTTTTAAACCTATTGAAACTGAACCCTACTGAACCTAAAAATCTATATTTTTAAGTTTGTATATGGGTCTAAGATGAAAAAGGGTTGAAGCATAAAAACAATACTGCTTTAAATAGTTTTTTCCAAAAAAAAAAAAGAAAGAAAAATGTAAAAGTTTTCGGTATAATGTAATTGTATTTTTGTTTGAGCAAAAAAAAAAATCATACATTTTCCCCTGATTTACAGAAGACACCCACTAAAATGTCATTCAGTGTAACAATCTTGTCAGGCATATTTACAACAAAAATCAATTTATGACATTAAAAATCTAGTTCAATCATGACAACTCTCGGAAGATTTAACATGGTGATGGATATGACCATGTTAATGTATTTGGTCTTGGCGGAATAGATCTGCTATGCTGCTGCTGCTGTTGGTTATTGCTGTATTTATAGATTATTGCTGCTGCTGCTGCAAGCAAATACAGGAACTTGCTACTGCCAATGCATACGGAGATGCGGTGCTGTGAGTATTTAAGACTTACTGCTGCTGCACAAATAACATAAAATAATCCGTAGCAGATCTATACAGGTTGAGCTGGTAAGGTGAAGGGTTTCAGAGAAACTCTGAAAGAGCGCTGCAGGAATCTCTAGTGAACGCTAGTCAGCCATATAAATGCAAGGCAGTAAGCTCATTGGCTGCATATGCAGCATGAACCAATCAGCTTGTAACAAGTCGTTTAACTTCTAGTGTTGTCAAAAGACCCGGTACTTCAGTACCAAGTCGGTACTAAAAAAATGCAAACGTTATGGTACCAGGTTTTTTTATGTACCGGTGGTACCGAGTACCCGGTAAACCCGGTTCTTGATGCGCTATCCGAAAGGTGCGCAGATGCGCTCTGTTCATAAAAGCACTGAGACATGGCGACCTTAAAATGAGGAAACACATCAAACTAACAACACACTTTAAAGACAGACACCCGGATCAAATGAAAGAGTTCAAGCAGGTAAGTTTCACTGCATCCCATACATTGATTTATTTGTGGCGGCCCACCACAATATCAAAACTCACCGCCACAAATATATTTTCCAAAAGGCTTTGACTTGGTTGAATAAACATGAGCACTGCACGTGTCAAAGTCGAAACCCGGTGTGGGTGTTTGTATATCACTGTATTTCTGAAGGAAACCGACTGTCTTCAAAAAATGTTGGATGTCATTTTCATTTCATCTTGCATCTAATGCCTGCGCACGTTGTGAGCGCAGTGCTTTGTGTACAGCGTTACCAGGGAAGCCTTGATCTCTACCCCTCCAACAGCGCCTCCTGCTGGCAGATAATTAATTTGCATATATATGCCGCCACAAATAGAGTGCAAGTCTGTGGGAAACACTGCTTCTGTTATGAATATTATTCAATATTTTAATTTGAATGTCGGATTGAAATGAACATCGCCGTAATTAGAGTAGTTAATCGTTAGCATAAGCGCGGCTAACGCTAATATAATGAGCATTAGAATGAAGTTTCTTTAACTATTTAATGCTCCTATAACTTTTATTATGGTAAAAAAACAGGGAGGACATGATGATATTTATTATTTTTACACACCAGAGTCTTTTAAATGAATTATGAATCTAAAATATGCATGTACAAAGGGTTAACATTGTTTGTGTCATATCAGTCAGAAAAGCAGTTCTGGGCTTTTTAAATTTTTTTTTTTAGATAACTTAGTTGTTATTCTTGGCTGAATAACTCTAGAAGGTTTTAAAAGTCCTTTAAAATTAAATATGTACACAGTTTGGATTAAATTATAGTCAAATTTTTTAATTAGCATGTTTTTGTGTTTTGCTTTGGTACCGAAATTGGTACCGAGAACTGTGGATTTTCACTGGTATTAGTACCGAATACTGAAATTTGGTACCGTTCCAACACTATCTCTGAATATCACCAGTTACATTAACAACCCTTCAGCCTGCGCCATCTAGAGTTTCATGACTGAACTATATATTTATTTTCACCGCAAATACCAATTAGTTGTTATTTTACATTTTTTAAATTTGCCACTATCCTAAGTTTTGCCCATTTGTCAGTACGAATTTTTTACTAATTTAAAACCCAATCAAATTGAATATGCTCACTTATTCTTTTATATATTTTAATATGTACAGGTCAGAATAAGCATGTTGTTTGAATATTTACATTACACCGAATGACAATAGAACATTATTTCAACCAAACTTTGGCATTTTATTCTTCAAAAACTTATTTGAAATTCTTAAATGTAGACACTTTACTTGCATTTAATGTGCTTTCTATGGACATAAAATCACTTTTGTAAATTTCTTTTGATGCAGACATCTTAACGTCTTTGACCCATACGTGTTTGTTGAGTATTGAGTATATTTTAAAAACATCAGGCTTTTATGACTCTTACAGTATTGATGTAATTAGAACATGGAGCTCATAAAAAAAGAAAAATCAGCGGCCCAAACTAAACAAATATAACAGCTGATAATATAAAAATATCAGCTGTCACTCTATATCTCCTAATAATATATGTCTTAGTAAAGTGATATTGAAATGTTTATGATCAAAGCTCTGTAGTTTTTATTGTGGGCAAAATATATAATACAATGCAATTCAATGATGATTGAGGGATGAACAACGAAACATTCCTTAAAAGCCTGCTGTTTAATATTTGATACATTTTAACATGATTTTTCTAAAAATTATGTATGGATAATCATGTAAACCTACATTTCTTCAGTCCAGTCAGTGTTCATCTTGAAATTACTAACAATATAACATTTATTCATACGTTTACTCAAAAAAAAAAAATCAGTAAAGCAGCAAAAAGACATTTACTTGCTCAAAATGTGTAAATTATCAATCACATGACAGAAGGCATGTAGTAAAGTGCAGTATAAAGTCCAAGATGTCTACCATACATGTTTACTGCGCAACAAACAAACAAAAAATTACAGGAGACTGTGCATCTGAGACTAAAACAGTCTACAGAGGAGAAATGCTGCAGAAATCTCTGCATGTCTCTCATGCAGTCACATGATCAGACACTTTCCAATGACCAAACTTCAGGGCCATAAACAATCAGTGTAACGACAAATGAGATTAGAGTGACGGGCCACAGGTCACACTGAGAGACGAGGATTAGTCTCCTTAAAGACAACACAAGAACCTGGACACCGAATAACTAACTGACTAATAATAGTGTCAGATAATAATTACAATCAGACCCCTGCTCACAAAAACAGCAAAAAGCCAAGAGGACGGCAGTATTTACTAGTGCCTCGTACTATCCAGTATTTAATCCAGCAAACAATAACACATTTAGATAGCCACTGTCGGTGTTAAATTTGTTAGTATTTGCATGAACATGTACATGCACATGCAAATGTATTTGAATGAAAAGAACAAAAAACATGTAGGGGTCATATTTCACATGGGTGGGGAGCCTACAAAGGTGAATGTTTAAAGTTTTTTAAAAGGCAGTACAGATGCTGTTCTTTTGACCTTTCTTGCGTTGATAAGAAGAAATCACCAAATCAGCATATTTCTGAAGGATCATGTGACACCGAAGACTGCAGTAATGATGCTGACAACTCACGTCTGGTTTGCTATCCTTGTGGGGACTCTCCATAGGCGTAATGGTTTCTCTACTGTACAGACAGTATATTCTATCGCCCTACACCAACCCTACCCCTAAACCTACCCCTCACAGGAAAGTTTCTGCATTTTTAGATTTTCAAAAATCTTCATTCTGTGTGATTTATTAGCTTGTTTACCCATGGGGACCTCAATTTAGGTCCCCACCGTGACACGAGTCCTCATGAGTCTGTGTGTATTCAGGTTTAAGTCCCCACTATAATAGAAAAACAGGTACACACACACACACACACAACACACACACACACACACACAGCTGCTGTACCACAGTCCAGCTTTCCTACAGTCCTGATGAGGTGCAGGGCGGTCCCGGTCCAGCCAGCTCTTGTTAATCAGTGATCCCACCCAACCCAACATCTTTATCTGCTCCGCTCAAAACAAGCAAATAACCTGCTCTTAACCGCTTTACATCTTCAAAATGCTGCTCATGTTGATCACATTGTTAGAAAGAAAATGTGTGCATTTACTATCAGGTTAGTGAAGACGTCCTGTGCCTCTACAGAGACAAGGCAGCTTTAAGTCCTTTAAGCTGTCAGCAGATGACCTCTTTTCACCGTGATGGCAGGACAGACATTTTTTGGACTGATTCAATTCACCTGCACATGACATCTTCACCTGATTTTGGAAAACACTTCAAGCTGTTTGGCTCAAACAGTGGTCAGTCTGTAAGATGTATTGGTGTTTTTAAAAAGTAGTTTTAAAAAAGTAAAAGTAAAATATTGAGACACATTGCGGGTTTCAAAGAGTAAAATGTAAAATGATCATGAACCTGTGTGAACATTCAAACACAAGTATAAATGTGTTTCCTATCCACCCAAAGATAGTCCTTATTCCACCTAAGAAGAAACCTATCAGGCATAGAAAGCACATGTACTCTTACTAGTCTCTCAAAAGTGTATTCTGGAATAAAGAAACGTTTATCCCTTTAATCATGGGGTTTTCATTAACTGACCACCAGAGGCAGCAGTAAATACCAACAACAGACCTCAGACAGATTTCATTTAAGTCACCGTAAACTACAAAACATTACGGCATCTCAATTACCCCAGAGCCATTCTCTCTCCTTCGCTCTCTTCCCCTAAGATCAATGTACACTCTGTCATCTGTAAAACAACACTCTGGCCCTTCTGATGTTTCAGCAGAGCTCACGGTGGTCTCCTGGGAGGATCTCACACAACAGACTGCTCTAATGAAACATCTGATCAGCTTCTGTCCCATGATGAAACCACACACCACGGATAATCATTTCATCCAGTCCTATAGACGGATATTTCATGAAATGCTGTTGAAAACTGCTGTTTAGTTGAGGAAGAGCCAGGTTTTTCCATCACACTGACATGGTTTTCATCTTCAGCAGCATACTTCCACACAGAGGAGTGTGTGAATCTCATTAGCCTACTTCTGCCTCTCTCTACCTCCCCTGTGTCTCATCTTCTATTTTAGTTCTGCTACCCACATCCACCAACAGACAAAGAAAAAAAAAGCCAAATCATGTTCAAACCAACCACTAGTCTAGAGAGACTGCACTTAAAACAGCATTCAAAACACTACATACATCTGAATGCACCTGCGTGAGACGCGTGAAACGCCTCAAAACAATATACTGAAATTAAGTATAAGATTTATACTACATGACCTTACAGAAAAGTGATTTTTGACTTGATAAAGTCCTCAAGCAGCATCCTACAAAAGGTGCATATTGGATCAAACATGAATAAATGGAGAGAACTGACACTTCTACAATTCTTTTCTACCAGTGTACACAATGTAAAAGCACACTTTAAACACATTATTATAAAAGTTAATTAGTTATGAAGAACAAAAATAAATAAGGGAAAAATTAATAGGCTAATCTAGGCTTAATGCAAGATACAGCACTTCAGTCTTCAAGACTCAACACATGAAGAACTTAAAGCCAACTGCAACAGAACAGCACAAATATGATGTCATATTCATATTTTATACGTACTACAAAACGTCTAAAATGGTTCATAATCAGTTTTTGGAAATTAATAAAAGACTTTAATTACTAAATTACAATTAAAATCTGAGAAGTGTGTTGATGCTTTATAGGTTGGTGTGTATATACCAAGGTAAAATTGTAGAATATAATAGAATAGACTAAAATAAAACACCTGCAGAAAATAGATTTTATAGATCCAAACAGACTTGGATTCATACACTGTAAAAAATAAATCTGTTAAAATAGTTCACAATGTATTGTAATAATATAAAACAGTTTTCCGTATTAATTTTACCTTTATTTTATTAATTTTGCACATCATTGTGATGTATTTTAGGGTTAATGGAAAAGTCTGTAAAATTAATGGACAACGTCCTGGCAGAAAATTACCAGTAGATTTTACCAGTATGTTTAAACGCAAAAACAAAATTATTTTAGGAATAGGTTTAAGATTTTAGTCAGTCTGTACAGAGTTAAAAAAAAACTAAATTAGCGTTCTACAGAAAGAATGCAAGTATATAGTACGACTTCATGTTGAGAGCAATGCAAATGAGTGTATCTGGTGTTCAAATTGAATCAAGTGAATTCATCATTGAAATATAAAACAGAAGCTCTTATTAAAGTATCCTGTTAGTTACTGCTGACCATTTCTTTACTCTAGCCTACAGCATCAATCATTCATACTGTGTCCGTCAGTGCATGGATGCGCTGCACACAACCACACACACCCACACACACACACACACCACACGTCTGCCACCAGTGAGCAGTTTCATGAATCCTGTGGTCCAACAGTCTGTCGCTGTCTGTCTGATTTCCCTGTATCGTTCATTCATCTGCAGTCACCCCCGGAGTGTGTCTCTCCATCTGTCGGTCTGTCTGTCTCCCATTTCTGCATTGCTTTGTCTAAATCACTGTACAAACACAAGGAAGCCAGGGATGCAAGCATATGCAACTTCTCTGCTATAAACAGGCCCATGAAACATTCATCAGTTCCAGTTATTACAGCTTCCCCATCCCCCCATCATGAAAGAGTAAAATCACCCTCTCCTTCCCTCCCTCTGCTCCTGTAAATCCCTCCATAGCGCTCCGGCACAAACATCTGTCTGCACTGGACGCCGAGGCATTAAACAGGCATCACCAGACCTGTGCATGCATGTCATGTCTAATGAAAGAGAATAATGTGTTACATATCAGACAGGAGCAAAATCTGGATCTTAGACCAGACGGGTGAAATATGAACAGAAAAACAGCACACGTGGTTTTAGTGAAAGGTTTCAGCATCCTCTCCATCCCGTGAACTCACCTCTGTCCCTGTGGTCTCCTGCTGTTGCTCATGCCTTCATTATTTCATAGCATTTATCTGCAGCACGAGCACACACACACACACACACACACACACACACACACGTAGACACACCACCACTGATGTCTGCGCCGCTCAGCCACCAGCTAAACTGTCCCTCTCACGCTCTCTTTGTGTCACACACACTCTCGTGTGCATGCAGCTCCTCTCCTCACACACACTCTCATTCTGACACAAACGCTGTTCTTCTTGTCTCTGTTCCTTGGTAACGGTGGAATCTGAGCTGCATCACGCCCCCCCCCCGCGCTCCTTCCCCATCTATCCCACAATTCCCTCCCTCTCCGTCGCTCGCCTGTCCACAGAAATAAATATTTCAGCATGCAAATGTAGCGTGGTGCTGCTTCTCACTCCACCAACATTTGTGTGCATGTATGTGTGTAGCATCCACCTACTATTTGGCACACTGATATTTTCTACATTTATTCATTTGGTAAATGTGTTTATGCATTTATGTTGCATTTAAGGTATAAAAAATTGAACTCACAGCCTTGGTGTTGCTAGTTTCAACACCAACTGATCTACAGGAATACATGCTTTTTTGTGATAAACTGGAAACACATTGGTTAGGGTGATTAATTTCTTTATTTCTGTCAATATCAATCAAAACAAGAGACAAAGGAAAAATATTTCATCTATCCTAAAAATATATTTTTTATTTTTAAAATATTTATTAAATTATTATTATTCTACATTTTATTTCGTTTTTTTTGGGAGGTTGCACTACACAACATTGTAAAATCTGAACTAACCTTGCCTTACTAAAAATTCTAATGTAATATTTAAGTCAAAATGTAATAATTTCAGAGACGTATTTACCCTGACAAACAATTATGATTGTCAGCAGTGGTTCCCACTATATGACAATTTTTATTTTATGTTTTCTGCTCGTTGGTCTAACCACACAGCTTATGTTTTCTAAGAAATAGTGAAAAAAAAGTCCAATCCATTTAAATTTTTCTTTTAATGATTATCATTTATAATGGGTCTTTTTTCTTCATTATGCTATCGGTTATCAGTACAAAGTGATTAGTATCACCCTGACATTTGAGGTTAAGCCCCACCCCACCCAAAAAAAAACCTAATAAAAAACTAAACAAAACAAATATATATTAATCATAGAAGTGGTGTATTTGAATGACTGGCTGCACGAATGAAACTAAACAATGTAGCTGAATAAATAAAGACAAAAACAAAATCTGTTTATGAATTTTTTTGGTAAAATCTGAGGGCATTTCTCTGAAAAATCATGTTCTATTCATTGAATTCAACGCCAAAAAAAAAAAGAAAAAAGAAAAAAAAAAGACAGCTTTTTTAAGCCAGTCACAGCGCGTGAAACTGCTCACTCACTTGTGTGGTGCATTCATCGATGGGCTTCTCCGCAACTAAACTGACAACATTCTTCTGCTCCCATGAGAGCAAACTCTCTCAGGCACTGCTAGGTAACTGGGTTACAAACGCTAACATGAACTAGTACACAGAGAATATGCATGCTTTAGGAACATGAATAACTTGCTGATAAACATTATAGATTGAAAGCTGTTGCTCTTCAACGGAGTACAAATCATTTTAAGTTCAAGTCAGCATTACATAACCATTCCCAATAGATTGTAAAACCCATCCATTTAAAGCATACTAAATCTGCTGTTAGCAGTCTGTAGGAAAATTGTGCATTAAAAGTTTACTAAGTAAGGTCCTAAAAGTTCAGTGCCAGCTTTGATAACAAATCTGTGTCAGCTCAGGATTTTTCCATGTATTGACACAAGCCTGTTAATGATAATCCAATACTGCCATTCAGGTAAACGTAACGCCCAGCAACTCACCGCAACAACCCAAAGCACTGACAGATACACATGGTTAAGCAACTAGAACACTCTTTTTACTTTTAATAACTACACTGCAAGCACAGTATACTTTAATAGTGGCCAGAAACATCGTAAAAAAGGAAATATAGTTTTCAAAACGATTCGCGTTTACACACATCTACGAAAACAGCCAAAAACGCTGTATTACATAGGCCCTATGCCAGGCCAGTAGTTGGCGCCGTCACCTGGTTAATAAACTGTACCTGTAGGGAAGTCATGATTATATGATGTATATGATGCGTCTCCGCTGTTGGTTGTAATATTGGTAAAGTAAATCCACGCTTTGCTGATGAAGCGTTAGCAAACTCTTGAGCAGCAACAACAGTATCATTTACTCTGCCATTGTTGTGTATGTTTGTTCGCGCTTGCCTTTAAAATTGACCCGTACTGTGCATGTCTACATACCTAACATGTACTACGCATGCACATGACGTCACCATTTTCAAAGATTCCCATATCCTAACATATTGGGTGTTTACACGGAAAAACGAACAGTTAAAATGCATAAAAAGTTTCCCATTTTTGGATGAAAACGTTGTTGTGTAAACGGCCCCTTAGTTTTGTCACACCACTCGCTCGCACATATAGGCCCCCATGTTACAAATTAACAGCGAACATTCATACATGCACTCTTAAAAATAAAGTTTCTTTATTGCCATATATGGTTCCATTAAGAACCTTTAACATCCATGGAACCTTTCCATTCCACAAAAGGTTTTTTTTTTTTGGTAAAGGATAAAGTACTTTCGATTTTTAAAATGTTCCTCACACGAAGAAAAAAAAAATACTGAAAGGTTCTTTGGGAAACCCAAAATGGCTCTTCTATTGCACTGCAGTAAAACCCCCTTCTGGAACCTTTGTTTTTTTTAAGAGCGTGACATCAATAAAAAGAAAAACCAAACCAAAACCAAAAACATTGCAACCAATGAAGAATTTTTCCAAGAATTGATGTTACAGTGGAATAAGCACTCTGTCAAACCAATTCCAGCAAAGCAGAGATCCAAGTGAAAGCAAACAAGATTAAGGAAAGCGAACAATGGTAGATTGAGGGCATTCCTTATGAATTAAATTACGATTAAAGAGACAGGGAGCTCTCTGATTAACCCACTGCTTATGTAACCACTCAGGATTTTATCCGCTAAAACAGTCCATCAGACAGCAGAGAACATTAGAAATGGGACAGCAGAGGGACAGGATGATACACATCGTTCCAGGTACATGAAAATCCCCATGCACTGTAGACTCTATAATAGATATCTATGCTGATATCTAAAAGCAGACGATTGCACAAAACAGCTAAGAACAATTGGATGACGGACGGAGTGTCTTGAAACATATCCAATTGACTAAAATAGATCTACTAGACATTCAGCAGTGACAGAAATTCACACTCCAGTAGCCCAAAGAACAGGAAACTGAGCCTAAACCTTGAACCAGCAAAGCGTCTGATGTTTCGTTAAATCAATAATACAACACTCATAAATGAGAAGACATCAATTATCATTTTGGATTAAATGGAGGTTTCCCAGCAGCAGACAGACAACTTTTACATCAACATAACGTGGTGAAACATTTTCAGCTCCTGAATGGATCAATCAAAAATGACAATCTTAAATAAACCAAAAATCATTTGATGGTGATCAGCATGTATCAGCAAAGTAAAAAGAATTAAAGATCAACCTCAAACTGTGGTGATATTTCCAGCACCTAACATCTACGTTCCTCCCCTCATTCCCTTCATCTCCATTTTCAATCTCACCTGTGCTCTCTTCTTTCTCTTGTGCACATTATCCAGGTGAACGGATCTTCTTTTACTTGCTCTACTGGGTCCATGCTGGCATCTTTCAAAGTCATGGACCCTTGAGGACTCTAGAGGTCCAGAACCTTCATGCAAGGTGTGCTTGTTCCTCTTCTTGCGTCCCAGTTTGGCGATATCTGGTCTGTGCTGCTCAGGACCCTCGATAGCCTTGGGTTCAGAGGGTTCCAAGACCCTGGGTCTCCTAAACAGGTTGTGGAGAGAGAGCAACACCAGTGTGCACAGAACATACATGGTGGCGCTGACTAATAGAATCACAAATGGGTCCACCAACACCTTCAGTCAGAATCAGAGATGGAGTGATCCCGTTTCAGTATCAGTGCAAGCAGAGAACACTATCTTCTGGTTGAAGTTACAGTTGTGATATCAGCTCTACTGCGCTGCGCTTGCGTAGTGGTGAGATTCTGTCAAACTGAAGTCCAAAAAGAAGGGAATAACCAGTTTGGAATAAAGTCCACCATCAATAGTTGCCTTGCTTCTTTTCCCACCAGTTCTTCGCTGTATTCACACATGCTAAGACTGTTCAGAACATGCTATTCAGACACCTCAGAGCTCGACTTCTTCTAATGCTCATTTAGGCTGATAATCTGTCCGTGATCTGATCAGCAAATGAGATGGCTGCTCTCATCTCCCATTCTGAGGGAGGATGAGAGAGCGCCGACTAATGCACACCTGCTTTTAAACCCCACAAAGCCATTTGAACCTACCTGGACACATCTATGAAGACACACCCTGATAAACAAGCTCATGTAAGCCAATGCAAACACATGCAAACTTGTGGAATAATAGATGACTAGTTTGCTAATCAGGAATAACCTCCACTGGCACGATCTGATATCCAACAAATCTTTGCCTCCTAATGGTTTTATTGTAATTTTTACAGTCGCTGGATTGCAGGGATAAAACTCTCCCAGGTCAGCCCACTCCTTCTGTCATAACGCTTGGCTTTGATAGTCTTTATCCTAGTTTGTGGTCCATACGACTGGGCAAACTCCAAACGGTCGCAGTCCGGCCAATCCTGCACTGCGGGTGAACTCCCACACCTCTGCTGAAAGAGAAAATGCGTTTCGCTCTTTCTCCCTCCCTTTTCTCATGGGGTCCATCTGTCACTGCAGTAGAGAGAGCTAAGCGTCTCTTAGCGATGATGTAACAACTTTTTGCATCTATGCAAAAAGAAGAAAATCAACTTCAAAATGTATGGATAAAGAAGCCTGTCTGTAATTGGTTGTTGCCATGGTGAGATGACCCTGTTAAACTGCGTTTTACAAATCCGTCCATCATGCTTCTGCATGAAATGGGCGACTAAGGGAATGGCTCACAGTGAGAACTGACAGTGTCGATCTTGAAGGCTTGAATATGATTTGTGGTCATAACAGATCACTGAAGCCTTGTTCTGGAACTTCAGGATAAAAAAAATGGTGTCATGTTCTCTGCATGTGTGTAGACAAGCAAAATACCATCTTCTGGTTCATTACCCTTTTTAGCAGCCTGTCTGTCACATAATTCAGATTAAGAACAAACAATAGTGCCTTTTATAACCAATAAAGCAGTTACTGCTCAACAGACTAAATGGCATATTACACATTTTTATTAAAAATGCTCAGTATGATGTGGGGAAAAAACTTCTACGTTCAACGTAAGCTGCTACGTTGGTTCAGGTGTGTTTAAATTAGGGTTGGAGCTAGTGCTAGGCGGTCTGACCAAAAATCTGTTTCGCTTTTTTTTTTTTTTAGGATTCTGATGGTTTCACCGTTTATCAGAGTTTTTCCATGACTGTGCCTTTATACGAATCAGAATGCATGAAACAGTTGCAAAACCACTGCATTTCAATCACGACCAAAACAATCATGCTACATGTAGCATGAACGGTTTTTGATGTAAAATAGATTGTAAAATTTCAACATTTGAAGCATAAACTGAATGGTCTGACCGTAGCTTTGTGAAATTATGCTACTTAAAACATATGTGCATGAAACAAAAACAGCAGACGGGCTGAATGAGGTGTAAATTCACTCTCTAACAGCAGGTGGCGCTTATGGAACAGCAGCGATACTGTTTCCTTGATTACTGCTGTAAACAAAGTTTAATATGCATTATTCTGAGGTAAGATGAAAAGAAAATACCATCTAAACTTTTCTGAAGACAGTCAGTTCCCCTCAGAGATATATTCACATAATCCCCCAATATGTCGTGCATGGTGCAGTGAGTTTGCTCGGCCTGCTATAGTATTTTCTCCTCTTTGTGTTCGTCTCCTGCGTCTCTGGCTCATTTCTAAAAGTTCTCCAACCATTAGTCAGAAGTGTACGCAGTTAAAAGGATCCCCTTTCAATTCACGACGCTGTCCATGTTGCTTAGCCACTTGCTCTGGTATGCCGTTTAAAAAAAATAAAAAAAGTATACCGTGTGTGTAATTCAAACCGGTTTACCGTTTGAACCGGTATATCACCTAGTTGGAGCAAAACTCTGCAGGACAGTGATCCTCCAGGAACAGGTTTGTACACCCCTGTTATAGAACAATAAGTAAAAACAGTCTGTGATCAAACCACTTAAAGGAACACTCCACTATTTTTGAAAATAGGCTGATATTACGCAGTGCCTGAAAATAGGCTTATTGGAAGTTACCTAGCTGGGGACTATTTTCAGGCGCTGCGTAATATCATTGCACCTGCTGTACCCAATGTTCCTTGATTATTATGCCGGAATGAGAGTATGGTTCCTCACCATATCGGCCTAGAAAATTGCAACTTTTAATTTTCCGTCGGTCTTAGTACAGAATGTAACTACAGAAGAGTCAAGTTTTAAATAGGGAAAATATAGAAACTCTTTGGTCATTTTTGAGCGAGATGCTAATGGTCTAATCAGATTCAATGATCTATGCTAAGCTACAGCTAAAAGTGCTACCGCCAGACCCGGAGATCGGCTGAATGGATTCGAAAACAGTAAAACTCAACTGTTTAACTCTAGGGGAGTTGGAAACTGAGCCTATTTTCAAAAATAGTGGCGTGTTCCTTTAAAGGTACAATCAGATCAGGGTTATAAAAAGATAGGATTGCAGGGGAAAAATAAAATCATAAAAAAAACAAGAATATGGCACCATTAGATGCTTACAAAGATAAAAGTTGGCTTGTCTAGATCACAAAGGTCACCAAAAGGCCACCTTACAAGATATGCAGGACACCAAACAACCACAATACAATTCAAATGGAAACGATATGAGATGTCCTCTGTAACACTACACTGTACATTAGAACAGCATTCCATTAAAAATGATACAGGAATTGGTTCACAATCTATATATTAACAAATCTATGCAGAATGAAATTGCCAAATGACTCAAAGTTTGTATTTATTCCAAAAAAGAATTTCCGATTTTCACTCAGCTATTATATAGCTACAACATGTAAATAGTTTGAAATATCAGGCATGCTGTGATTCAATTTTCCAAGATTCCAAAAGCAAACTACTTTTAATGGATGTCAGAAGTCACTGGTGTTATGCATGTTGTTATGTGATATGTGAGCTGATAAAAAAAGATAATAAATATGAAATGACTGTATATGATGGGTGAATAAAACGCAGTGTTGCCAAGACTCCAGTGTTGCTATGAATAAAATAATACAACTGCAATAAGGTGGATATCATATTACGGCAGTATAAACAAATGGCCTCAATGTCCTGACAAGTCTTCACAATGATGTTCAAAACATATATGAATTTCTTTCCTCCTTGAAACAAAGTAAAAATCTGGAGGAATTCTACAAAGTTCTTTTCCATGAAAGTACAATGAACAGGCCACTTCTAATAATTCTGTGGTGTTTCATATCCTTTTTGATGCTTGAAGGCTTCAGTCTCTCCATTTATTGTAATTGCATGGAAAAGAAAGGCCAGTGCACGCTTCAGAATTTCTCCTTTTGTGTTCCACTTCCAAGACAATTCTCCTTAAGTTCACACCGGTGTCCTAGCAGAGTGACCACAGATGCAAATCATCACATTAACAATGAACTAACTTTAAACAACTAGAAAGCCAAACACTTGGCTTACTTTTAAACAATATATCTAGACCACGTTTCACTTAAAGATGTGCTTGTGCTTTCTTTCTTAAAAAAAAAAAAAAAATTCAAATTGCTTTATTAATTTGTTATCTATAATGTAATGAACTCCTAAATGCAATGCATCTTAAGTGTTCAAAAGAGCTTTGGTGCAACTGAAGTTCTTAGCACAAGACAAATATTTGCACAAAACTTTCAGTGGAATCTCACTGCTATCTTGATCTATCTATGATTTATAAAGGGTATTTGCGCAGGTGGCATGCAAACACCCAGGTATGCGGCTTCTAGTTAAGAGGCTAAACCGAACAAAACCACATCAGTTAATAAAATTCTACATGCAATGCATTTTAAGTGTCCAAACGCGCTTTGGTGCAACTGAAGTTCTTAGCACAAGACAAATATTTGCACGAAACTTTCAGTGGAATCTCACTGCTATCTTGATCTATCTATGATTTATAAAGTGTATTTGCGCAGGTGGCATGCAAACACCCAGGTATGCCGGCTTCTAGTTAAGAGGCTAAACCGAACACGACCACCTCAGTTAAGCAGCTTAGAGCAGAAATATTTCAGCAAAGTGAGCAGTGGGATTAGAAAAAGCTGACAGCTGACACCACTCTCATTCAAGCCCTTCTCAATTAATGCAACGAGACAGTGAGTTCAGAAAGGGAAAGTCAGCAGAGACTTGTACATCCTTCCTGTGTGTCTCCAGGCAGCGTTGAATTTAGTTTTGCTGCCACACAATGCCTTCAGTGTGTGCTATTTCTGAAGCAAATTACAGAGTAACAGAAAAGAGCAGGAAACCTCAAAATTACAGGGTTAATGTCCACTAATGTAGTATGACGCAATACCTCAGCTTTCATCTTTTTGTTGGAGAAACAGCGTGTGCATACATTTTCAAGGAACTGGTTTCTTCGGAGAATACTTGTCTGGGCAGCACGGGTCAGAAAAGTGAAGATCACTGTAAACTTGAAAAGTTAAAACAGTGGAAACACAGGTTTTACCCAGCCTACTGCCAATCAGCAGTGACCTCATGAGTGAGTCAGAGTCTCCAGCGAGGCGTACATGTACATGCATGTGGTGAGACGGCCATGTTCTGGGTGTCTGACATCTGTTGCATGCGCTGTGCTTTGCAGATCACCCAGCAAAGTTCACTTCAGCCCGGAGGATACCAAAATAAAGGGAAATAAATCAAAACCTCTTAACCAGAAGAACAGGCATTTTAGGCGGTCAAAACCCAAATGTGTCCTAATTTTAGCTGTTAAACTAATTAATCAGATTTTTTTCCCTTAGACAAACTCACAGAAATCTTTCTTGGGCATATTGAAAATGCAGGCCCATAAACACAGAGAGATCACGGAGCACAGTGCCATCTGTTGGTCTGAGGCGTTTCTTGGATGTCTGATTCATTGCAATTATGTAACATGAAGTCTTCCTTGTGTTGCCAGTATACAGAAGGGTGTGATAAACATCTCATTTCAGCTGTTTATGCAGTTCACCTAATGTATAATTAGGGAAAAATAAAATTATGGTAATATGCAACACAGGATACCCCTTAATTACAAGACTAAACAAAATGAAAGTGATCCTGTGAGTGGTCACTTATTATCTTCTTAAAAAAATGGTAATTTTAAAGGCAGAGTCATGCAATAATAATTGGTAGCTGATGGCAAGCATTGACAGCAGTGCCTCAAAGTATCTAATTCCTAATCTAAAAGTAACCAATTTTAAGTGACATCATTTGTCTATTATTATACACACCATTTACCGTATGAGCTCATATTAGAAGCTGCATAGGATATTTGTGCATTAAAAAATGTACGTGTCACACCACGAGTGAACTGCAAAAGCGCTATAAATCTAATCAAACATTTTGATAAATTCATTTAGAACATTCTCGTGATATGTGATTAGTTGATGCTAGAGGTGTAACGATACACAAAAATGAGTGTTCAGAACATACCTCAGTTTGAGGTCACAGTTCAGTAAAGCAGGAGGAGAAAAAGAAAAAGAAAAACACATGCACACTGAACCGAAAGACCAGTACCATTTTTTTTTCTAGTAGGAATGCGTGTATCGTTACACCCCTAGTGGACACATTTGATAAAAATCATTTTGATTCAGACTTGCTAATGAATTATTCAGAGAAGAACCAATTGAAGTCAAAGATTCACTCACAAATCTGACACACAATGGCTTCTTTGCATGTTTCACTCTACACAACAGCAGTATTGGAATTACCTTGGTCAGCTTCATTTGCCTGAGGAAGACAAGACATGACACACATCCATTCTGACAGCAAACAAGTGACGGTTAGTGCGTTTTCCACCTCAACACACCTCTAGGATGAAAAGCGTCAGTGCCATAGTCTATTCTCAATGACTCCTCACTGAGAAATGTACTTAAGGGCATATTCGGGAATCACAGAATACAAACTGGACAAGGCAGCCCAACAAGTCTACGTAAGTCAGTATCACACCCCATCCACATTATAACCGTAATTATTGCCGTCTGCAATGCACTGTAATGGAAGTTGTGCAATTCTAGCATGTATGGTTTCATAGGTTATTATAAAAAGTATCTGTGTAGAGCAGAGATGTCCAAACCTGGATCCATGGACCAAAGTTGGCCCATGATGACCTTTGATTGGCCACACCTGCCAGATTAATTGACAAAAAAAAAAAAAAATAATCAAAAAACAGGGAAAAACATACCATATCCTCATTTCTTTCTTTCATTCTTTTTGTTGTTGTATTTTTGCATTGAAATGTAGAGAACAATATAAGTGAGTTTAATAAAAAAAAAAAATCAATAAATAGTTTTGTGAAATGTTTAATTATTTAAAATGTTAGAAATTGTACAATTCTTTAAGACTATAGTTGGGTATATTCAACAGTTATTTTTTTTTTTTTTTTTTTTTTTTTTTTTTTTTTTTTTTTTTGTTTTTTTTTTTTTTTTTTTTTTTTTTCAATATAATTCAACATTTCAAATAAGTTTATGGCCCTTTGTATTCAAAAGTTTGGACACTTCTCATGTAGAGGGTCACTGAATATGACGCATTCTTCAGGAATGCTCATGGCACAAGACCGCAAAAAATTGTTTTTTATTTTTGTCACATGCTGTGTAGAGAAGCATTCACAGAGGATGCATCTTGCATTCATTTTTCATAATCACACATGTGCTATTTTCCCAAGTCTTCTGAAGCCACATAAATTACAAATAATTAAATAAATAAATAAATAAATGATAATCTTTTGAGCTGTAAACTGGAGTTGTATTATGGAGTCTGTGAAAACCGGATTAGTCTAATTCTTGATCAAATCATTTGGACTTTTTTCTCTTTTAATTAAATCACCCAATTGATTGATCTGACTCAAGCGACTCTTCGTTCAAGAACTGCATATTGAACCTTCTCCATAAAGAGTTACAGTAGGGATCAAGATTATGACTGAAATGTGAATAACTTAAATTTCTCAAACAAATCTATCGTATGGCTTCAGAAGACACTTTAGATAGAAAGAAAGTTAACAACATGACGTTATGTAAATGATAAAATGATTTTTTTTGGGGTGAACTGTCCCAGAGATGTTACAAACAGCACTGTCATCTTCAGTGTTGGGGAAAGTTACTTTTAAAACTAATGCATTACAATATTGCGTTACTCCATAAAAAATAAACTAAGACGTTACTAGTTCTTTTATGGGAAAGTAATGCGCTTACGTTACTTTGGGCGTTACTTTTTAAAAATTGGACAGGGCTTGCTTGTTTGTTTTTAAAATATAAAAAAAGTTATATTTTTGGCAAATATAAAAGCCTTTTCACACCAAAAGTGAAATGAATAAGCCTCAGGCTGAAGGAAAAGTCAATTTAAGTCCATACAGTAGAATGCAGAAGAAGAAATTTCAACACACTTCAGCAATAAAAAAAAGACAATGTTTGTCTAGAGTAATTTTTGCTTATTAGTATGGTTGAACTGGATCAGCGAAGGTCAGAAGCAAAGACATTCGTTAATAGAATGGGATTAAATACATAAAGGATATTTGTGTTGTTTAACATTTAATTATTGCATATTATGAGTTGCATTATTTTTATTTATTTTGAGGAATACTGAATCTGTGTTTTTTTGTATGCGAGATGAATGAATGCATATTCATATTTATTTTAGAACTACAGTAACATCTTCTGATTTCTCTCAACATGGGGACAGGAGAGCTGTCAATCAATAAATTGGAAAAAAAAAAGTAACGCGTTACTTATTTGAAAAAGTAACTCAGATATTCTCTTGTAAATTAAAAAGTAATGCGTTACTTTACTAGTTACTTGGACAAAGTAATCTGATTACGTAACTCGCGTTACTTGTAATGAGTTACCCCCAACACTTCTTGTCAAAGATCATCAGATCAGCATGCACACTGGATGACGTCCAATCAACAACTTCAGCCACTATCTGACCAACCAAGTGTCCCACGGCCAGTCTAAACAAACTCAACTGATATGACCCGTTTAAACTGACATGATGACTAGTTCACTGAACATCCGCTGGATATGCACCGGGCACACCCGGACTTTGATACACCCAAAATACTGCTGTATAAACCGTGATTTACCACTTAAACATTCACTCGATGAAAACATAGTTGAGCTTATATTTTAAGATGTAAGCACGAATAGAGGAATAGCCTAATAATAACGGTTTAGACTAAAGAAAATACAGCTGACTTCTTTCAAGTCATTCACTGCCTCTGCTTCGAGAAAACGCAAGCAGATATTTTAATTTTAAAAAGAGAAACAGGATGTTTAGTTTATGTTTCAGGATGTTCTACAACTTATATTTAGGACTGCCTCTAACTGCACGTGTCTTGCACTTGTATTTTATAAAGTGGATTCGCTATACAGAGGGTTAATATAGCTAATAAGTGTAAAGTATAAAGCATGTGCGATATATAAGTGAAAGAATGTGCTTACGTCTCAGGCCAGCCTTCCTCCGCCGTTTCCTTCTAGTTTTATTCCCCTCTTCTTCTATCCGCCTGTTGAAAAGCAGTGTTCTATCTCACAGTTGGAAGAGTGTAACGTTTTGTCGTCTCTCGTGGAGATAAACACGCGTGAGACGCGCGCACAGCTGACTACATATGGAATGCCGGCAGCGCCAAAAACACGTGAATTTTAACGCGTCAACAACGCGTTAAACATGTATATTTCACGCGTAAACAACAGGTATTTAACGTGTTGTTTACGCGTGAAATACACGTGTTTAACGCGTTGTTGACGCGTTAAAATTCACGTGTTTTTGGTACTTTTGGCCTTCCATAACTGCAGTGACGCAAACGCTCCTCCTGTTCATGCAAAGGAAAAATGAACTCGTTTCCCATCCTATTAGACTACAGGCCACCTCTCAGCCCTCATTAACTCAAACTCTCAGTCAGCCCTCCTGATGTTAAGAAGACGTGTAATAATACACACTACAAGAAGTTTCTTTATCGATAGGATAATGTCTTTAATTTAGATGCTACCAGTAAAAATGTGGTCAAAGATGTTGTCAAAAGCATTTTACACAACATGTTTGCGGATACGTTTTAAAGAGGCATGTTGTTTGACACCTTTTTGTTTTAGAGTAGGCCTACAACTTGTGCTTTTACATCCAAGCTGCTTTAAAGGGATAGTTCAGCCAAAAATGAAAATTCTGTCATTAATTACTCACCCTCGTGTCGTTTCAAACCCGTAAGACCTTCGTTCATCTTCGGAACACAAATTAAGATATTTTTGAGGGAATCTGAGAGCTGTTTTGACCCGGCATAGACAGCAACGCAACTGAAATGTTCACAAGTCCAAAGACGTAGCAAGGAGATTGGTAAAATAATCCATGTGACATCAGTGGTTCATCAGCAATTATACGAAGCTACGAGAATACTTTTTGTGCGCAAAAGAAAAAAAAAAAAAACTTTATTCAACAATTCGTCTCCTGTTTACGTTGTTTACATCCAGCTGATATTCTCCAAAATGGCGCTACAGGGTGATGTGGAGAAGACGAATTGTCGAATAAAGTTGTTGTTTTTTTTCTTTTGCCCACAAAACGTATTCTTGTAGCTTCGTAAAATTACGGCTGAACCCCTGATGTCACATGGATTATTTTACCGATGTCGTTGCTACGTTTCTGGACTTGGGAACATTTCAGTTGTATTGCTGTCTATGCAGGGTCAGACAGCTCTCAGATTCCATCAAAAATATCTTAATTTGTGTTCCGAAGATGAACGAAGGTCTTACGGGTTGGAAACGACACGAGGGTGAGTAATTAATGACATAATTTTCATTTTTGGGTGAGCTAACCCTTTAATAAGAATCCTATATAACCTAATGCACATACACAATGCATGCGGCCAATAGGCTATGTTTGAGACAGTAACGATCTAATCTTATATAAACCTGAAAATAAAGTATAGTAATTTAGTGATTTCAAGAATGTTAAAGAAAAGTTGTGATACAAAAAAAAAATATATATATAAGAAGCCCATTCTAAACACTAATAATTATTTTCAAACGTGGTCATTTGCAAAAAAAAAAAAACTATTATTTTTTAAAATAGAATAATTTTTCACTAGTGGTCTCTGACTTTTGGACCTCATTGTACAGCACATCAATAAACATGTATACTACTTATTCATTGTACTATAAAAGCAATGGTATCTTTCTGATATAGTTCTTTTCATTTTCACAAGAGGCTACACAACTTTAAAGTGTGTTCCCAGGTGTTTAAACTGAACTGTAAACCATTAAAAATCATTAACAATGAGAGATTAAGCTCAGTTTTGCACCCAAGAATTATAGAAACTTTTCAATAACCAAATCTTTGGTATTAGCCACGTTTTCAGACAGCATGACTCATTATATCACTAATCCATTAGGGAAAACCTTCATTAATCATAATCGTCATACCAGATTTATGGCAGAAATGAGTTTAAGCTGCAAGATAAACAGCTTATATAACTTTACAGCTCATTAAGCTGACACACAAACAGAAACATCTTAAAGAAATAGTTTGCATGACAAAGAAAATTCTGTCATCTTTTACTGACCCTCATGTTTGACTCTCTTTTTCTGCAGAATACAAAAGACAATATTTTAAAGAATGTTTCAAATTTGGTCCATACAATGAAACAACACTAAAACAACACTGGACCCTATTAACTTCAACAGAAAAAAGAGGGTGAGTAAATGATGACATTTTCATTTTTAGGTGAACTGACTCAACAGCCCCTGCATGTAACGTGTAGACTTGTTCAGCAGTCCGTTAGCAAACCCAGTATTGTCCCACACATTCCCGCCTTTACATATTTCCTGCCTCCGGTCTTGTGGAGCAAGAAAGGAAGAATGAAAAAATGCTCATTCTTCCTGTGCTCTTCCTGTCAGTGTGTATATCTGAGTCTGTGTCTTATTCGGACAAATGCATTTAGACCTATTTTACAAGATTTCACTTTTTTATGATTTTTTTCCACATACACTCTTAAAAATAAAGGTGCTTCAAAAGGTTCTTCAAGCGATGCCATAGAAGAACCATTTTTGGTTCCACAAAGAACCATTCAGTCAAAGGTTCTTTAAAGAACCATCTCTTTCTTACCTTTTTGTAATCTGAAGAACCTTCTTTCGCCCCAAAGAACCTTTTGTGAAACAGAAAGGTTCTTCAGATGTTAAAGGTTCTTTATGGAACCATTTAGACAAAAAGGTTCTTCTATGGCATTGTGAAACACCTTTATTTTTAAGAGTGTACATCCAGGGCTGTAGTTTAAATTCACAGCACCTGGACAAAATCTTCATGGGTAGGCCTCGTCCCCTGGGACCAAAAAGTAAGCTATACTATAAGAGTAGTTAGTGGGCCCCTTCACAGGGCTCAGGCAATCATGCTTGCATTTTTGTATACAAAAATAGAACAACTATTACATGCAACCAACCTAATTCCTGCCCACTCTTCTTCTAACCCCTTATGAAGAAATGAGCACTGTCTGAGACATGAATGAATGATTCTCAACAAATACAAATTAAAAGTATGCAGCAAGTTTCCATTTATAGATTCCTTGGCGCCTGCTCACACTAGGAGTTCAGCACGAACTGACCTGGAAATACTGAAAAATCATTCACAATTGATTAGTACTCGTAGTACATATCAAAGCACATGGAAATATCAGCGGGGTATTTTCACCATGTGACTTTCACAAGTCTTTTGAAAGAGATTATAACAAATTTGGTCTAGCTTTCTAGACTACTTATAAAAGAAATAACAGTTATCCTCAATAAAGCATGAAAATTGCCTTCACATGGTATTGCAACACAACATTACTTTATAGCATCACAGCTTACACAATGTTAAAGTGTATTTAATGCAACTAGACAGGGATAGTTCAGACAAAAATGAATATTCTGCCATTTTGGTGACCATTGACTTCCATTCTATAGACAATAAATAAATAAATAAATAAATACATAAATTAACACAGTATTTCTCTAAATATTTTAACGTTCTAATGTATTACATTTTTTATATTTTAAACTACATTAATGTTCCACAGAATAAAGAAAGTCAAACCACACAATTTTCATTTTTGGGGTGAACTATCCCTTTAACGTATAATCTGACAAGAAATAGCTGTACAAGGTCGTTGTAACATGCTTGTGTGTGAAAATGTGTGTACAAGAGCATGTGTACAGAGTGCAATAACAGACAGGATGCTGGAATAAGATGCAGAGCAGCAGGCAGTCTTGGAATTAGAGCAGCGTGTGCTGTGGAAAATACTCAAGATTACTTTTCATTACACAGAGAGTTCTGCTGACCCTAATGGCCCTTCAGTCCTAAACATCTATCAAAATCTTAAAGGGAAGTTAAAGGTGATGTGTGTCATTCTTCAATGTTACTTATCCCAGCATAACATACAGTGAAAACTATAGGTGAGCCAACAGGTTGATTCCACTGAAAGATGTAAACACTGTGGAGCTATTAGAACATTACGCTCTCAGCAACACTGGCCCAACCAATGGTGTGAGTTTGAGGCGGGGCTAGCCATTTATCTGGCCAATGGCAGTTTGCGGAGAGTTGAGGAAATGTTGTGGCTCAGGGTGGTATTCCAGAAAGCAGGTTATGCCACATACTTGGGTAAGTTTATTGATAAGTAAACAGATAACTTCAACTTTCAGTTCCAAAAACTGAAGTAACTTCCACGGTATGTAAGTAGCATTCTCTAAACATTCAGAGCATACATTCCTTATTACTGAGGCTTCAATGGGAGTACATAGTCATACATTTTTTAATTGTAAAGCAATATTATAACATAAAGCAATGTTGATTTTATTTTAGCTTTTGTTAACAGGCCATTTTCTATATAATGTACTTACAAAAATGTGGAAGTAAAATAAATTCACATAGCCACTTTTTTTTTTTGCAAGCACTGATTATTTTTAGTTGAGTCAATTTACAAATGTAGTATCAAACAAACAATATAATTCTTGAATAATTCTTCTCAGTAATAAAAAGCTGATTAAAGATTAAAACATGAGATGATTCCAAAACTTCCCATAGGTTAGGCAATATAGGAGGTGATATGCCCTAAAAGCTAGTGCTGCCAAACGATTAATTGTGATTAATAGCATCCAAAATAAAAGTTTTTGTTTACATAATATAGGTGTGTACTGTGTATATTATTATGTATATATAAAGACACACAAATACAGCATATATTTTGAAAACATTTACATGTATATACATTTATACATATAATTTATATTATATAAAAATATGTAAACATAACACATTTCTCATAAATATATACGTGAATGTGTGTGTATTTATATATACATCATAAAATACACAGTACACACACAGTACACACATATATTACGTAAACAAAAACCTTTATTTTGGAAACGATTAATCGCGATTAACCGTTTGACAGCACTCTAAAAATTAAATTGCCATTAATCGAAGAAGTATGGTGCACTTCGTCTTGGGTCGTTTCCATGTGACTCCGTTGAGACTGTCTTTGTGGTCACCAATGAAATACTCGACTGACTACTCCCGGACCGTTATGTGATTTGGAGATTTATATGAAGTTGATTAAAGGGGTCCTATGATGCTTTTTTAAAGATCATTATATTGTACATTTGGTGTAACAGAATATGTTGACAAGCTTTAATGTTCAAAAAAACACATTATTTTTTAAATATTGTACATTATTGTAGGTCCTTTATGCCTCGCCTCTCTCAAACGCTTCGTTTTCTACAAAGTCCTCCTTCCGACAAGCGCAGTCTGCTATGATTGGCCAGCTGACCCAGTGCATTAATTGGCCGAACACCAAGCACAGCACTCGTCGGCAATGTACGCCCCTTGCATAATTGCGAAGCTTCATCTTCAAAATCAATTTAAAGACGAGCCCGAAAGGGAACAGAGCGCATGACAGCACAGTGATGAAGTGGTATGGTTTGCAGTACACAAGCCACAGTAAGACAGCTGACTAAACTATGTGTTGACAATCTCGCTCTCTTCTCTCCGCTCGCTCTCTCTCTCTCATCTCTGTCACAACCACCGCGCTGCGCTCGCACGACCGCAAACACACACACACACAATGCACAAATTTCCACATTTGAACAGTCAATAGCAAAATACTTAAACTAATAACAAAACAAAACAGTAGCTGATTCAGAAGCAACAGATTGTCATAGCAAAGTCAGAATTACCTCCTCTCCTAGGTTCACGAACGGTCGTCCATAAAATGCATTGCTGTTCTGTTGTAAGTAATCTTAAAGATTCCTAAATGCATCTACTTCCGGAAGGCCAAATAAAGTGCTTTTGCTTTCGCCTAGAAACACACAGCGTATCCTGAATGCTGCTTCAACACTAAGTGCTGTTACTGAAACCACGCCTTCTTTTTTTGTGTGCACATTTGGGCGGCATTATGCAATATTTCCACATAGTGAGGTAGATATGTGGGGGCGTGTTAGAATGAGCAGTTTTAGGGGGGCGTGGCAGAATCTTAACTTTGATAAAGAATAACTCTTTGGATTTGAGACTTTAGTCTTTGCAACTTCAGGGATCTTATCTATGCACAATCAGCTTGTAACACTCCAAAGAGAAAGGAAAACTTGAAATCGCATCATATGACCCCTTTAACTCTTTTTTCTGGAATACCGCTCAGAAGCTAACTTCACCTTCAAATAATAATATTTAGACCGTGTTTACACTTGGCAGGTTTGGGTCGGTTAAAAGGAAATCTGGTGCGATTGCTCTGTTAGTGCAGTTCATTTGAATAAGTGTGAACACTGACATTTAAACCTTGGGGCGCAAAAAACCCAAAACAAGTGATGAGAACTACATGAAAAGTAGGTCTTTTTACACCCCCCCCCCCCCCCCCCCCCCCCCCCGTCCAGTCCAGACAAACTCTGGTGCGGTTCAACTGAAATATGAGCGTAACACACCAAAGACATCTAAACTGTGTTAAAAATGAAAGTGTGAACGCTAAGCATAAACAATTTAATACTTTTAACCTCTTGAGAACCTCTAGGCAAGTGAAAGTACTACAGATATTGTGTATCATCTTCATTATATGTTTCAAATGCCTCAAAACCTTATGATGAGTTTACTAGAAGAATACTGGAAGCATAGATTTCTTGCAGGAACTTACAGTATGGGTTCCTCAGGGAACTTTCCTTTTCGAAAAGCTGCCTAGAGAGTCTCCAAAGAGTTTTTACAAGAGTCTTGAAAACCTGGTTGGCTTGACCTGGTTGAAAAGCATGTGTAGGACTTTCATCAACACACTAATACAGAAAGCATGACGAGGGATGTATGCATTGGGCTTTTCTTTAGGCTTTCTACCCTATCCCTACTCTGGTCTTTGTCCTTGCCCTCTTCCTCTCTCTCACTTGTCAGTAGTTTTGCTTGGATCTTCCACCTCCGCCTCCACTCCCTCTCCAGGACTGATTTCCACAGATAGGATCTCCTCTCCCTCAACGCGGGGAGTCATGCGGATGATCATGGTGCTGTCGGTGGTCTCTGATACCATGTCATCTTCATCTGGGACGTGAGGCCGGGGAATGGGGGAACGGCGGTGCATGGGTGAGGGAGGAGGCACTGGAGCTGTGGAGGTCCTGCCGGATGCGGGAGTGGACGGCTGAGAGAGAAGGAGACAGACAGGACAGACAAAAGAAGTAAGGGGCCTGACTGGTCACATAACAACAAACCGTGCTACTTTAGACATGAAGAACTTTCCCTGCACAAGAATAGAGCACTGTTATCATCAATTATCAAAAGAGACTCTGTTATCAGTTTCAAGGTAGTCACATACTAACTATTCATGTTAAAGTAATACTGTTTTTATGTACTATACAACAGGGTGTGGGCGACCTTTTTGCCACCCAGTTGTTGAAAGTTCCTGAATGTTTCTCGAGTCCACACAATTCCCCACCACGTCTAAACAACAACCCTGCAACCACTACATTTTCAGAAAGCACATACTTTGTACTCAAATTAGCCTAATATAATATATATATATATATATATAATAGATATAATATATATATAAAAAAATCTAATTAGGGATAAGCAAAGATCCATTTCCAAAAGCACAAACATAAAATAACATTTGAAAAATTATGTAGCCCGTATATTACCATTTGTGAAATGAAAGATACGACCTACCGACATTTAAAAAAGGTTTTAAAATCTTGTTATAACATTTTTTTTATCTAGTGTCCCTATTTAGTTTTTTTAATATATTTTAATGTGTTTATGTAAAGTCATTAATTTTGTTATACTGTTTTGATCTGTTTGCCATTTGCAATGGTTCCTATTTGCTATTTTTCATACTGTGATTTTTGGTGAACTGTATTAAAACCATTTAGGGTCAGTTTGACCTGCAAACATCATAATAATTAGTATTATAATAATTCAAGTTAATATAATAATTCAAAATAATAGTATATGGAACTCAAAACAATTAAAAAACAAAAATGTATTGTCCCCATTTTTAATTCACATATAATAACAAGCAAGATGACGATATGATGTTTATCATAATGATATTTTCACTACTGAACTAATTTGGTCACCTTCTATGGTCAATTTTCTCTTTTTCAAGCCAGTTGCTGTCAAGGTGAAGCAAATGTTTAAAGAGGTTGTTGCTAACCATAGTTAAATCAGCAAAAGTTAGTTAAACCTTTGATAAACCTTAATAACAACACACCCCGATCATATATTCAAGTCTTAAGTTGACATTTAAGTTGACTTCGGAACACAAATTAAGATATTTTTGATACTTTCTGACCCTCCATAGACAGCAACTCAACCGACACGGTCAAGACCCAGAAGGTTGTAAGGACATCGTTAACGTCATGTGACATCAGTGGTTCAACCATAATTTTATGAAGCTACTATCATACTTTTGGTGTGCAAAGAAAACAAAAATAACGACTTTATTCAACAATTTCTTCTCTTCTGTGTTAAGTCTTCGACGCACGTTCACGAGGAGCCGGCGTTTCATTTTGGGGTGAACTATCCCTTTAAGTTATTAACTGAAAATCAATCAAATGCCAAATATGCCAAATACATAAACGTAAAATATGGTTAGATGCATCACTTGAAGTTTGTTGTAAATGCTGTTTGGTCTCAAGACACGTGAGGACCAATGATGTTTGATGTCGTTGATTTATTACAATGCATCTAAAGGCACCATATCTTACAGTGGAGGGCAAGATTTTCAGTTATTAACAATCTGTTTATCACAATCTGTTTTAATGTCTGTCTTCAGAATATGTTTTTGGCCAAAAGCATCATAACACAGGGGATGTGAATACCTCTAGAGTTGCTCCCTTATATGTCTCCTTCAGCTTGGCAAAAGTCTGTCCTGTGCCAACCTCCAGTGCAGCCTTGTATAGTTTGGGTGTCTCCGGCCGCTGAGGGATGACCTCACCCGTCTCTTTAGCCTGGCCCTTCTCATCTGCAGGCTTCTTATCTTTGGTCAACATTTTCCTATGGAAGAAGACAAACTCATTAGGATGACAGGAAGTTGAGCTGTAAGCTAGCATGTGCATCGCTGAGACTCTAACAGGAAGCGGATCTCCACAAGGTTTGAGATGACATTAGATGACAGGATCCCAAGCACTTACACAACATCATTCACCACACACACACACACCCCCACACACACACACACACCACACACACACACACACACACAACACACCCACCCACACACACACACACGCACACACAGTAAATTGGTCTTATGGGTGAATGCATCACGTGACTCGTGTCATGTCAAAGGAAGGGAAAAGAAGGATGTAGAGAGAAAAACAGAAACAGCAGAAAGACAGAAAACATGGCTAATCTATAGAGATCTGTGAGTGTGATACAGAGCTGTAAATGGCTCAGACCACTGGGCTGGATGAAGCGTGTGTGTGTGTGTGTAAGGACTGCTGGGGCTCTTGGTTGAGATCCCTCTCACTTGGCCTTCTTGCGCAGTAGCTTCTGGGACTCGGGGTAGTGCACTAAGATCTCTGCCAGGTCCTTCTTATCCAGGATGAAGAGGTTAGCAAAACCATGGGCCTTTACGTTAGCTGTTCGTCGGTTCCCACCTCCACCCGCCAGCAAACTGATGGAGTGAACACACACAAAAACAGTCAGAGTTTGACTCTTCACAAATAAAGCATGATTTATCTTTCTCACACTAGCTATTTTTGCATCTTCTCTCTTAAAAATAAAGGTGCTTCACGATGCCATAGAAGAACCTTTTTGTCTAAATGGTTCCATAAAGAACCTTTAACATCTGAAGAACCTTTCTGTTTCACAAAAGGTTCTTTGTGGCGAAAGAAGGTTCTTCAGATTATATAAAGGTAAGAAAGAGATGGTTCTTTAAAGAACCTTTGACTGAATGGTTCTTTGTGGAACCAAAAATGGTTCTTCTATGGCATCGCTTGAAGAACCTTTTGAAGCACCTTTATTTTTAAGAGTGTAAAGTTGCAGATATCGCATTAAACATTTGCGAATGAAGCACTGTTTCTATTCCATGTGTTCAAAAGCCCAAAATCGTCACTTTCTGGGAAATTGGTGGAAAATGTCAATAATAAATATTAAAGTTGCTGCACCTGGGGAAGCCTGTGGCTGTAATTTCCGACATAATAAATGAATTCCGCCAAACGCTGTCATGTTATCTTGCGTTCGGATGCCTGATGTTTGGGAACGCAAGCATGTGAGAGCTGATTATATCAACTCATTTTGACTTTGGCTCATACATTTCAAAATGATTAAAATAACATTTATGGGGGTTTTTTTGGGGGGGGGTGGGGGATGAGATCAGTGTGCTGGTTAGTTCAGTTATCCAGTCACATGATCTGTTGAGGCAAAGTCACATGAGTTTTTTTGTTACACATTGAGGAACTTATTTGGTAAATGTGTTTCCAGCATTTTTTCGCATGTGTCTTCTTCTTTCTCAACTAAGCACATACATTTTTTATGCGCATTTTAAGATTTTGAGTGCATTAAGGTTTTTATGTGATTGGTAATCAGAGTTTAAGTGATATCCCAAAATTCACATAAAAATAGGTGGATGGAAACATAGCTAATGTCTTCAGCATTCATTCAAAAGTCGAAACCAATTTTTTTCCTTACAGAAAACGGCATTTGATAATGCTTCATTTATCACTGTTAAAAGTATAGTTCACCTAAAAATGGTCATCATGTATACCTACCTGTATGGCTTTCTTCATTGGAACATAAAAGAAGATATGAAATATCTCAATGGTCACCAAAATTGTTTGGTTACCAACATTCTTCAGAATATCTCTTATGTCCCAAAGAGGAAAGAAACTTATACAGTTATGCAGGACCAACATGAGGGTGATTCAATGTGTGTACAAAAATAAATTTTTAGGTGAACCATCCCCTTTAACTGAAAGTCAAAAAAAGTTGGTGCATTCAGTTTTGAATACAAAGGTAGTATTTGTGGTGTAGGTAGGTGGGTCTGGCGCAGTTGTGCGGGTTCTTTCCAAATGTCCTAATATGAAGGTGGAGCATGAATAAAATAAGGGTCCCAAACGAGGGAAGACCAGAAATATGCATGGCTACGTGTGTAAGAAGATAGGAGTGACAGCTAGAATAGCTAAGTACAGGTTTGATCTCTATAGTAGAAAATGGCGACACATATGGGCATTCTTCAGCATAGTGCTTGCCTCATCAGTATCTAGCGCGGGGTTATGAACGAGCATTGCAATTCTTCAGTGCGTTACTTCACGTTCACTATCCTTATTAATTTGCACCCAAAGCCCAGACGACACAGCATGTCAGAAGATACACTCACACGCGTACTCCCAGCAGGGCACCACAACCACGCTGCAATCCTCCTCACAGCTTTCGTCGCATGTTCAGTGACAGTCTACTACGGACTCGATTCTCACCCATGACCGGCAGGAGCGAGACGGGTTGTTCAGTCAAGACGATCACTTCTACCACCGCCCAGACATAAAAGCCCGCTTGTCATGATGCGATGAGCCTTGTCGCTAACTGACCAGCCGCGGAACAAAGGAGAAGCTGTACCATGAGCTGATAAGAGGGAACGGGCGTATATGAGGGTTTTTGGAAATAGTTTATTTGGCAAGGAAATGTCTGCAGGTGCCCAGATCACCGAAAATCTCATAACCACACAACAACAAAAAAACAGATGAAATGAGTCACAAGACAACAACACCTATGTAATCCTCTCATAATGTCAAAACTTCACAGTATTGACGTACCCATACGGTATTGTTACACCAAAGAATCGCGCGGGACCGGGCACATCCACGGAGTCACGCTTGGAGACATCAGTACGAAATGTAGCAATACTGTGCTGTCACATCGACGCTGTAGATGGCACAAACAAGGCAGAGACAAAGACTTTTCAACCACTCGGTTTGGCACTTAAGACAATATAGTGTCACTAACGTGATCTTTTTAAAGCGCGCGATAGCAGAATGCGAAGACATTTTGTGTGGAAACATACTATCCTGATTCAAGAAAAAGCTAATGAGTTAATCCGATGTGGAACGGATTGGGTGGAGAGTGAGAATGATATGACTCTCAATACATATCTGACAGATGTTATACGCATCAGCTAAGAGAATATCTAACAATAACTCGCTATATGCGCCATGCGAGTCAAAAATCTATAAAATTCTAGCATTTTACGTAAAGAGCCAAATTAAGACGATACAATATTTTTACCTGACCAATGGAAGAATACAGAAGTGTGACATTTTACTCAATCATATTATTTTGTTGAACAATTTGCATGGACTTCATAGGAGAGAAAAAAGGTTAAAATGAAGTACTTTTTGTGTTTTTGGTTTACAAGATGAGAAAAGGGGGATACCTTGATATGTTTAATGTTTCATTTGTTTGGAGTAGAACCGTTTTCAACGTGTTTACCACAGAAAAAAATTACCTAAACAATTACTTTTGTAGTAGTCAACTGATCATGTGCAAGTAAAATAAATGCAATAAGTTGGCAGGTGGATTAACATTTACCGACAAAATTTCCCCCCCACACTTTTCAAGCGAAAAACATGGCCTTGAAAGAAATATTGTTTTTTTTACCTGTAGGGATATAAATCAATGTAAGGATTGAACCAACTATATAATATTTGAGAAAAACAATAATTGGTCTGTAACAAATTAGAGGATTTTTTTGAAAATATGTGGTAGAACAGGATCTTTTTTCCCCAGGCACATGGGATCGCTGCATAGGCTGAGCAAATGAAGGAACGCTAATGATGAATGAGTCATGCAAGGCACGTAAGAAAAAGTCAATACAGTATTGGGTTCAGATTTTACGTGCCCCCCCCCCCCCTTTTTCTATATTTTTACTATAATTTTTGATTAAAACAAAATTTTTAGTTTTGTTTTGTTAATTAAAAAAAGATGGTGTGATTTCCTAATAAGATTGTCTGATAATTTTCAGAGAGTTTATTTATATGTTCCTGTTATTTTTGTTGCTTTTTGATTATATCTATTGTTAAAACCCGGCGGTAGGTTGGAAGTGAAAAAATGTGATTAAAGGTGTAGTGGTCAAACAATGAAATAAACTGAATCCAAAGTAGCAAAATAATAATGAATATCACAGCAATGAAGGGAAATTTTATAAAAGAAATACATGAGTATGAAACCGTTAGCCAAATAAGAGCGTCAGGTATGAAGTGTATACAGAGTAATAACGTGTTATTTGTAAAAGAGGGGAAATGACTAGAAAAGAAGTACTAAAGTGTTGGGGTGTCTATTCGGGACACCGCGCGAGTAGGAAGCGGGTAGATCCGGATCACGTTTGGGTGAGTATTGTACAGGTAAAATTTTATTCTGTACCTTTGTTTTTGGGTAGCGCAGAGCTGTGGGAACATTGGAGTCGGGGGCAAGTTGGAGAACTACGAAGGTGGGCCTAAGAGCAATGATTACAAATCCGGGGAAACAAATGAAGTCACGGAAGCCATTGGGAATGTCAGGCAGTAGGTACACTGGTATCTGATCGTGCTTGTGGGGTGGGCGGGGTGGGGAGGCAGAGGGGAGCTGTGGGGGGGGGCTGGTTGGGGTGTTCACCAGGCAAGCGAGAGGAGCTCAGCCTTAAACTGGAATGGTCTGCTTTTCCAGTAGTAGTTTGACTTTGTCATTCAGACCATGTCATTTTGTGTGTGTGTTAATGAAAGAAAGAAAAGACACTCACCTGAAAGAGCGCCACTTTACTGACAATGTTGTAGTTGACATCTGCAGCGATGTCCAGACGCATCTTATCTGGCAGCTGTATGAGTAACTCCTGTTCATCTGAAGACAAACGGATCACGAAACAGTTCAAAGACACTTATCATATGCAAACATCTAATGCAATGGAAATCTGCTTACCCAGCATGCCTTGCGACTTCCAGGTGTAATCGTACCAGATCTTGACGCGGTTCTGGACCTCGCGGGGGATCTTGTAGGAACTCATGTATTTGACAGTGCTGTCCACACAGTGTCTATAATAGGCCTCACCTGCAGTGGACGGCTCGCACATACATCTCTCATCTAGGGTGACACACACACACACACACACACACACAACACACACACACAACACACACACACACACCCACACACATCCTTGCGTTTTATGATTTGGGATTGTTTTTTAAAGTGATACAAACATGCCGTGAGTTTCGGTTGATGATGGAAAAACGTCATATTAAATGTTAAATTGTCACGAATGGCCGTGGCATCAGACTTGCAGCTCAAAAAGAGACAAAATACAATTATAAATTGCACAATAGGACCATATTTTTTTATTAAAAAACTATAATTTTTATGTTTCATCTTATTTTATTTTTATTCCATTTTTAGTTTCATTACATTCATTACCTCATACAGTCTAATTAACCAAATATTTTTTTCTATTCATTAGAAATTGTGGAAAATCTCATTAGTGATTAGTGCTTTTTTATCTAATTCTGATTAGTGCTTCCATTAGATACAGTGTGGTTTTTAGTACATTTTATACTTTTTGTTGATATTTTTACATGGTTGATTTTTATCTTTTCTGTTATTATTTCATTGTAGTAGTATGTTGTAAACTTTTAGTTTTTTGTCTGTTTTTTGACATTATTCATATATCTCATCTCTATTACTCTATCTCTCTACGCTATCTATTGTTTTTGTTTGGTTGTTTTTTGTTTGTATTTCAAATATTTCTAGATAGTTTTTATTTTTAGTTTTGTTTTTATTAGTGCATCAAGTTACACTAATGGGAAATTAAAATGGTTGAAATAAAATACGTTAGGTTGATTTTTTATGTTTTTATGGTTTTAGTTTTAGTTACCTATGCTAACTCTGGTTAGGTAATATTATAATTGTAAAAAAAAAATATGCACAAGTTAATAAAGTACAATAAAACATACATTTTCTTTATTTTCATACAAGTCCCCCAATTCTCAAAAATCTCATTATTGATACATTTTTCAAGTATTTATATTTCAAAAATGTATCAGTTTTTCATATTACAGTAATGAGGTCTTATTTTTGAAAACTGGGGAAATTATAATGAAAATAACAATACTTTGTGATCCTAAATAAATATGCAATTTCTTAGCTCGTTCTTTTGATTTTGAGGGTAAAATATGACCATGACATGCTTTTGACAATAAATGAGATTCACCCAGAATTTCTCATATCTCGTATGACTCCCACCTGACCAATCATGATGGAGAAAGCAAAGACTCCCACGAAGTAGTTGAGCATTTGGAAGACGATTTCAAAGACAGTGGTGGGGTCAGGCAAACCTCCGATGGTGATCAGAGTCTTCACAGCAAAGTAGTAGCAGCGAATATAACTGTATGCCACAAACACAGATTTATTATATTATCTACACTGTGCACAATACACCATTGAGAAACAGACTGAGACTGATAAGCTCACCTGTTTCCTTTGCCATTATAGACCCATTTAGTAGAACCCAGTCCTTCATAGTCAGAACCCCAATAGAAAATACAGGCATTACAGTGCAGAGAGTACAGCAGGTATGCACTCGTCCGGATCACCCTGCAATGAGTTTCATTTTAAGGTGAACTGTCCCTTTAAGAGGTGCCTGCTTTGTGTTATAGTGACCTTTAGTGGTGGCATCTGGTCTTACTGTACCTGTAAATGTAGGCTTTGCTCATCACAGCTTCCAGACGATCATTAAACTCAAAGAATGCATTGTACTGCAAAAGAAGAACAGAATAAGTGTGAGTATTAAGGATATGTGTGTGAAAATAGGAAGAGGTTAGGGTTGGTGTGTTTTTTTTACCTTTAGAAGGCGAGGAAACCGCAAGAGAGATTTGACGCCTGTGAAGACGTACAGGAAATCCAGTGGAAAGAGACTGATCACATCTATCTGAAACATCCAACCCCAATGGAAGGTTCTGAAACTGTTTCACTAACTGACTGAAGTTATTTGTTCAGTGTCAATGCATGATTTAGTAGAACGTTTTACCTTGAATCGCTCTGTTTGCCTGTAGTTGTCTCTCATTGCTATTTTGTCACACTGAGCCAGACAAAATATAAAATACATCAATAGACGTCAACAAAACCTAAAAAATAAAAAATCCAGATACTTACAAATGTATGAATGGAATTGCGTTATATTGCAACAAAACTTCAATCTAGTGACATTAATTTTAAAGAACGACAGTATGGAAGCCTGCTTAATACAAATAATAAAAAAAATAATTCTGATGACTTTTTATTTCACAACTCACAATTTGGACTTTTCCGATTCTGAGAATTTTTTTTTTTTGCAATTCTGAGTTTGTCTCAATTCTTAGAAAAAAAAGACACATTGTGAAATATTAACTCGTTTCTATCTCACATTTCTGACATTTTCCCTCAGAATTTTGAGTTTACATCTCGCAATTCTGTTTTTTTGTTTCTGCCAAGGAATAAATGAATAAAAAGGTTTGCAGCTTTTTTCTCAGTTCTGTGCAATTGTGAGTTTATATCTTTTCTTTCTAGAATTGCGATTTTATTTTATATCTTGCAGTTCTGAGTTTCTATCTCACAATTCTGAGTTTCTATCTTGCCATTTGACTTTTTTCTAAGAATTGTGAGACGAACTCAGAATTGCAAGAAAAAAAAAATCTGAATTGTAAGATAAAATGGTCAGAAAAACAGGCTTCCACAATTTCAAGCAAAACATTTCACAAAAAGAAATGAGTGATGGTTGAACCACTAACATAGTAGATATACTGTTCAAAACTACAACCAAAAGAGTTGCTAAACTTTCTGGTTGTCAGAAGTTAATTGACATTATGTTCATCACAGCAGGTGCTTTCGCTCACCACAATGTCCCCTCCTCTCACAAACTGCAGTCTGGGCTGCATAACGAAGATGTCGAGAATATAAATGCCATCACAGAAGTAGTCCATCAGCAGCCACCAGTGAATGTTCTCAGACGTCTGGTACGGGAAAGTGCAGCGCACAGGGATCAGCCAAGCATTCCAGTTCCACGCGAGGGTCACAAAGAACAGCCACACCACGTAGATCAAGTCTGTGAAAGAAATAAAAGTTCTTAATGACAACTCATGTTAACTTGAAGAAATTATTACTAAAATATAGGCTATGTCTATTGTACAGTAGAATTTACCTCTCGAAGTAATATGTAGCTACTATTAAAAATTATTGTTTTTTAAGAATAATACATTTTCTTATATATATATAGATATATAATATATAGATATCTTTATTTTTATTTTTTAACATCAACCTTAATGCGAACGTTTTGGAACGAATTGGTGAACGCATGTAGGCTTGTTTGAACCATTGGCCATAGGCCGTTGGATTGGAAGGTCTCTACACGAGCGCTCTGTGTTTGACATCAAAGTACCATGAGAGCGATTCAAAAGCATAAGGAGCCGTCTGTTCTCTATAGCTCTCATGGTATTTTGATGTCATACACCGATCGATCTGATGGTGATGATCGCTTCAAGTCGAACAAGCCTAATGACTCAATGGACCATTCATAAAGAACCATTTACCTCACTCCTGAATGAATCAGCCATTTGAACTAATGACCCATGACGTTAATCATTAAGACATTTACCCCCACCTACTGGCAGTTTTAGTTTATTATTTATCATTTCATTAAAGAAATAATTTCATATTTCCATAGTAAAAATAATAAAATTAATAAATTGTTAAAGGTATAGTTCACCCACCCAAAATGACAATTGTGTAATCATTTACTCACCCTCATGGTCCAAAAGACTATATTTAATAATTTTTATCAAACAAAATATTTCTTGCTGAAGCTACTTTTTTGTAATGTCTGTTTGATGCTTTACACAAAAATGACTTTAAATTATCTTTTGGGAGTAATTTCTCAGCCAAATATGATGTGAGATTAATTTGTCTATGTACTTAGATTCAATTAATCACCCTCGTGGTAATTAATTATAAAATTGTAACACACACACACACACACACACACACACCACACACACACACACACACACACACACACACACAACGCACACACACACATGTTGTTTCATGTTTTATGGGGACATTCCATAGGCCTAATGGTTTTTATACTGTACAAACTGTAATGTGCTATTGCCCCTACCCCAACCCTACCCCTAACCTACCCCTTACAGGAGACTTTGTGCATTTTTACTTTCTCAAAAAAAAAACTCATTCTGTATTATTTATAAGCTTGTTTCCTCATGGGGACAAAAAATGACTCAAAAATGTCCCCACAAGGTCAACATGTACTAGTATTACTATCCTTGTTTATTTATCATAACGTGATAAACAGTGTTGGGGAAGTTACTTTTAAAAGTAATGCATTACAATATTGCGTTACTCCCTAAAAAAAGTAACTAATTACGTTACTTTTTATGGAAAGTAATGCGTTACGTTACTTTTGCGTTACTTTTTAAATCTGGACAGGGTTGCTTGTTTGTTTTTAAAATAAAAAAAGTTCTGTTTTTGGCAAATGTAAAAGCCCTTTCTCATCAAAAGTGAAATGAATAAGCCTCATGCTGAAGGGAAAGTAAATTTACATCCGTACAGTAGAATGCAGAAGACGACATTTCAACACACTTCAGCAATAAAACAGACACAAATGTTTGTCTAGTAATTTTTGCTTATTATTATGGTTAATCTGGATCATCGAAGGTCAGAAGCCAAGACATTGGTTAATAAATTGGGATTAAATACATAAAGGATATTTTTGTTGTTTAACATTTAATTATTGCAGTTTGCGTCATATTCTGAGTTGCATTAATTTTATTCATTTTGAGGATCCGGAATCTGTGTGCGGTTTTTTTTTGTGAGTGAGATGAATTAATGCATATTCATATTTATTTTAGAACTACAGTAACATCATCTGATTTCTCTCAGCATGGGGACAGGAGAGCTGTCAGTCAATAAATTGGGGAAAAAAAGTAACTTGCGTTACTTATTTGAAAAAGTAACTCAGATATTCTCTTGTAAATTAAAAAAGTAATGCGTTACTTTACTAGTTACTTGAAAAAAGTAATCTGATTACGTAACTCACGTTACTTGTAATGCGTTACCCCCAACACTGGTGATAAACCATGTACCACCCACACCCACACACACACACACACACACACAATTGGCTGTTTTTGGATTCAAAGGACAAATTTTCAAAACAAGACAAAAAATATTTTATTTAAAAAAAATCATGTCAATTTCTTATTATATGACACTTTTAATAGTAATTAATTACTTTTAAAAGTAATTAGGTAGTTTGCTTGTATATTTTTATAACAATGACCCATTGTGATCCATATAGAGCTCACTTACTTCAGCTGGTTATAGAGCTCACCTGTGTAGGGATCAATGCTGGATGGGAAACGGTACTCCAGTATTACTCTCAGCCAGTCAGGAATCTGGGGCATTTTGAACTGGGGAACTGGGATCTTGTATCCCATAAACTCGTAGATCATCACCTCCTCTTCAGCCATCTCCTCAGCGTCTTTCTTTTCCTCTGGAGGCGGTGGTGGAGGTGGGGCTTCCCCAGGCTTTTTGGCTGGAGCTACGGTTAAAAAAAATCAAAGGTGAAGAAACTATCTATCCTTGACCTGACATCACTGAATTAATACAGTAAAATAAACAGCAAATAAAAGTCTACTCACATGCCGATGGGCTTTCATCATCAGACTCGTCTGGATCAACCAGTTTCTCTCTTGCACGGTCTTTGCGCTCTTTAAATAGCTTGACCAGCTCCTGCAGACGGTCATTCACAACAATACTTGTCTGACTGGCTGCAGATGCAGGACGCTCAAGGCCTCTACAGGAAGTGACAACATATCAGATTGATTGCAAGAAGTTTTGACATCTCAGTTGAGTCTAAGCAAGGCTTTTAAGACAAAAAACAAGCAATTATTCGGATTTTTAAAAACTCACTCGTCCACAGCAAGTAGATCAGACTTGTTCAGGTCTTGTTCATCTTCCTCACCAGGAACCATCTCCTCCTGCATTCTTCTGAACAAAAACATACAACTTATTACAGTCTTTACTATAGCAGCTGTAGTTTTACTAAACTAGAGCTTTGTGGATGAAGAACAACCTACTCTGAATCCACAGCTTTGCTGAGGGTGGAAAAAACCCCCAGGACTTTCAGAGACACAACCTAAACTATTTAGCCTATAAATCATATTAATAGATCAGATGGATAAACACTGACCTGTGGGTCATCAGATTTGTTACAGGAACAGCGAGGGTCATTGAGTCTAACTCTGAGGGGACAATGATTTTGGGAACGGTCATCTCTCCATCTTCCACTTCCTCTACCTTCAGTGCTGGCTTCACATGGATGCTTGCTGAGAGCAAACACAATGACATTTTAGTGCTGAAATCTTTAAAAAACAAAAACAAAACATTTATGCATATGAAAAACAATTTAGAGATTCTCAAATGGCTTTTTATTATATACCAACTACGATCAGACACTCCAGAAAGAAACACACAAAATGATAAAAAAAGATAAAATGTATCCACGGCATTGAATCATGCTGTGGATAATAAATCTTAAAACACGAAAGTTGAACATTCACATTTTCACTTTCACTTTTCCCCCCACTTTTTTCCATGATTTCTCAGATCAGGGCTTTATACTGACTTTTGTCCCCAAAGGAGCACATGGGCGACTAAGTAAAACAATTTCGGAGCACATTACAAAACTTTAGAGGCACAATGAAAATTTATAGAAGAAAACTGTACCTTTATTAAAAATACAAGAAGCACACCAGGCATCAAACTGTATTTAATATTTGTTTAAATATTTATAGACCTATTGTAAGCTGTATAAATTGTGTGTGTGTGTAGTGTGTGTCTACACACACACACACACACACAAGGTACAGTGGGTATGGAGAATCACCCCCCTTTAAACGCCTGAAACGAAGACGGGACCAAATTACCGATAATAACAAAGGAAAAAAAAAAAGTATGATAATGCAGGACTTTTAATAATAAACAAGCCTAAAAATACACCATGACTCTTATTTTGAAATGTCTATCATTTAATATTGCCGGCTATATTAATATGACCCATTTTTATTTTTTATTTATTGTCCAGTACATTTCTCCTCAACAGGATGCAATATTGGAGGCAATATTCATGTCAATAGTGCACACTATGTGGTAGAGTTTTGAAAAAGCCCTAACCTTAAGTGTGAACAATAGTAACATTGGTACTTGTATTAGCAACAAATAACTTGCACATAACAGACAGCACAGCACAGCGCTATCTAGCACAGTCAGTTCACCTGAGAGATTGCTGGAGGTTTGGTTTCTTTCTGTAACTGTAGGGCACTTCAAAATCATGTCTATAGGTGTCAAGCATGGGATGATCTGGATTTTAGGGCACTTTGGCTTGGGATGACAGTGGGTCTCTTGGGTGTTTTAAGAATAAAATCCACTAGCTACAGATTCTAACTCCAGGACTACATACTGCTGCTGAGGTGTTCTACATGGGCTTGAGGATGTTGAGGCGATGGATAACGTTCTGGAAGCACTGGTTGGCTTGTTTTGGAAGCTGGGATATCTCCTGGTATAGCAGCAGGAGATCGGAGGGCATCTTGGGCAGGGGAACATTATTGTTTTTCAGCAGGTGTAAGCTGCTCAGACATGTGGAAGCATGGGGGATGCGAAGAATCCAGCTCTTTATGCCAGAACAGCTAGCAGGCACTGCAGATAGGCAGACCGCTTCAATTACTGGACATTCACATTACATTGCATTGGTTATGTTCAAACTGGATATCAGTAACCAGTCACTAGATACAGTAATGTTTGTTTGGTTTATACTCTGTTTTATACGGCACATCTTTCATTCTTGTATAGATATAATGTGCGTGTATTTGTGTGTGTTCATGTTCTCACTGACCTCCACATCCTTCTTCAGGAGGTTCCTCTTCCTGTAACAACAGAAGATGAAAAACGACATCACATAGCATACATAAGACAGCAAAGACAAATATAAGAAACTTTTCCCCCAACATTTGTAAGTGTATACCTGTCATTCAGAAAAATCCCAACATAATTTTTGTTTGCTGGTACATTCAAAAATGGCTTTGAAACAGTTTTCACTCAGAAATTGCTAATACATTTCACAAATAATTACAAAGAAACAGCATATAATTAAATGTGAACCTTTGGAGTGAAAAGGCTAAAATTGTATTTTCTTGTAAAACACACTAATCTTTGTTTTATTTACACATTTTTTACAGCGTGAAATAAATCTATTTTAAAAGAGTTTTTTTTCCACCAAGGTCACCACAGAAAAGATTTATGATTGTACAAATAACTTTCTATTTCACTTAAAAGCTATGTTATTCACAATCTCTATTAAAAGAATCCTCTGCTTGCCACAATGACAATTAAGAAGGCTTTGTGCATTCTTACGTTTTATTACTTTTGCAAACTAGTCCTAGGGGTTTTACCTGATTGGAACCAAACCAGTACAGAAAGATTCTCTGGAGAGTGAATATCAACAATTATCAAAAAAAGTAAAACTTTTGACTAACCATTGCAACGGGACGCCGGAACATTTGTAAGGGGCGGAGCTGCTTTTACTAAAATGCCTATAACTCTTGAATGGAAAGAGATATTTTCACCAAACTCAGAACATGTATGTGAGAGCTCAATCTGAGGTGACCGTAAAAAAACGCAGAGTTTGGCCACTTGGTGGAATTAAGGAGTTGAGTTTGACATCCCTGCTCTAGATCAATAATTATCAAAAAAAATGAAAATAAAAAATAAAAAATTTTGAATATTAACCTTTTGGGTAGGTCATAACGGGGTTGTTTAGAAAAGGGGCGTGTCCAAATACACCCAAAAGCCAATAAATCCTAAATGAAAGCGCGAAACGTCACGAAAATCTGACCACAGCTGTCACCAAAACAATTAATAAGGCTTCAAAACATCAAATGACATCAAATTGCAAAAAAAAAAACATACAAAATGTGCAGAGCAGTGGTACCCCAGGACTGGAATTATGAACCACTACTAGGGCTGCACGATAAATCGTATGCGATATTTAACGCGCATCTTATCAGTAAAGCTGTTCTGTAATCAGCGGTAAATCTCTATCACCTGCAGGCTTTCACATGGAGCAGCGTTAACTACTCAGAGCCGTTGTTCACTGACGAGCTGTGCAAAACCACGTTCATATTCTCGCAATTTTTTTTTGCGCAGCTCGTCAGTGAACAACGGCTCTGTTAATGCTGCTCAATGTGAAAGCATGCACGTGATGGAGATTTACTGCTGTTTACAGAACCGGCTTTCTGACAAGATGCGCATTAAATATCGCATGCGATTTATCGTGCAGCCCTAACCACTACTATAGTTCTATGGTATATTCCTTGAAATTGCATTTATAACCACTAGATGGAAGCAGAGGATCACTCATTGACTCATTCTGTTCCCTAATATGCTCCTTTTCACAAGGTTTTACTTTTGGATTTACATTAAGACAATTTAAAAATCATTATTATTGCATTTAAAATCACATTTTGTCAAAGTTTACCACTTCATTTATACAGACATATCAGACATGATAAACACTATAAACATTCTCATGTTTTTCTCATTCACTACAAATCCAAATGTGCGCTTCATGCATGTTTTGCGTACTTGACATTAATTGCATTGCATAAGTCACTATACAATATAAATCACAGCATGTTTCCGATGATAAAACATGCTGCTTATATTCTGGAAAATATGGTAATAACGTTTTGGCTGTTTTTGATGAATTAGAAGTTGCCTTGGTGAAAACAAATCAATTCCTTTCAAAAACATTTAAATATCTTCCCAAACTTCCTGTGAAGAACTGTGCTAAATTGTTTTAAGCGTTGTTACCTGGTCAGCATCAGGAGGTAAAGATGTGGCTCGCTGAGGCTGAGTGGTCACGAGCGGTGAGACCGGATCTGCTTGTAGTGCCTGATCTGAAACCTCAGACTCATGTGGCGAGGGCTCCGCAGGGCAGACGTCCACCAGGCTCCTGAAAAGGGGTTTGAGCAGAAGTCTAGTCATGGCAACACAACCAGTCAATCAGAGGCTGGTAAGCCACCTATCAGATCTGTAAGTGTTGACCAGGAAAAACTCAAAGGAGGTGGCAAGAACGTGTTATTGGATTATGAAAATCAACCATTCTGAAAGACAATCACATTTGTACTCATCTGAAAGGATGTTTTTAAATCCAGCTGCAGTGAAAATGAATTTCTGATGTCTTTTAGGGTCTTTCATAAAGAGATTACAGTTACAGGAATAACTGTTCCTGTTTCCATACTTTTTTAATGAAAATATGCTGAAAATGTACCATCCTCAGGTCATCCAAGATGTAGATGTAGTTGTTTCTCATCAAAGAGATTTGAGAAATTCAGCATTACGTCACTTGCTCAACAATGGATCCTCTGCAGTGAATGGGTGCCGTCAGAATGAGAGTCCCAACAGCTGATAAAAACATCACAACAATCCACAAGTAATCCACACAACTCTAAAATATGAGTCCTATATCCATAATATTCCTTTCTCCAGAAATAAAGTCATCTCATCTGAATCAGGAGAGAAATATGCACAGGTCAAGCACCATTTACAAGCAAAAACAGTCCAAAACACTTATGAACAAATATGCCAGTGGATTTTGATGGACTTTTTCACTGGAGGAGGCATTGTTATGGATTATGGCTGTTGCTTTTGGCAGAAGTCGACGTTAAAGTCAAAATGCCTGGAATGATGGATTTGTTTCTTTATACAAAGCACTGTCAGCTTTTCACTTCACAAGACATTAATTGTTGGACTGGAGTGCTGTGGATTACTTGTGGATTATTGTGATGTTTTTATCAGCTGTTTGGACTCTCATTCTGACGGCACCCATTCACTGCAGAGAACCCATTATAAGTGTACATTTTCTCCGATAAAGAAACAAACTCATCTACATCTTGGATGGCCTGAGGGTGAGTACATTTTCAGCAGATTTAAATTTTTCTGGTGTTTACCAAGTTAATGCCTGGTGAGGACTATGGTAACAAGCAAATGCAACAAACTGTATGATGGTGTCATTGCTGGTCTCAAAAGCACCTCAGCTTTTATTCTCCTTTCATCTACTTTTGCTTGTAAAGAAGGAAAGAGGAGTAATACATCCTCTGGCATGGTTAGACTGTCACACGGAGTCAACTTTTATCTAAAAGTAGCAATGCTACTAACTTAATTTTTCAGTGGCCCAGCTGTTAGCCCAGTAGTGGTTTAGCATGACGAAACTCTACTAAATACTTTTTGTGGCATGTCTTAGATGATGTTATAGTAGAATATGAGTAGCATCCCAAGTAAAAAAGTAATATATTTAAAATACATTTATTTCTTACTTAATTCAAATCTATTAACACATTTACTGACATATCGCTCGAGACCTACTGATATAAAAATTATAATTCAACTTTATTTGGAGTACTTTACTTGTGCACAATGCACATTTCTTAATATTTTGCCTAAAATGTGCTTTAATATCACTATTGATGAGGATTGTATGATCTTTGAATAATATCGGTCTTCAAATGCAAGATATTCAAAGTATACTGAAGTATATTTGCTATAGTTCCACTTTAGCAGAATCAAATATACGTCAGTTTATCTTAAGTTGTACTTCCGCACAATTACAGTGCATTAAGTAGAAAATTAGTTGTTCCAATTTAGCTGACTTTTAGTATACCAGTTTAGTAAACTAAAAGTACAGTTGCAGGGTATTTTTATTAAGTACATAAATATGTAAATGTACTTGTAGTATACTTAGCATGAAATAAATGTATTTCAAATACATTTGAGTATATTTGTTTTTCACTAGGGATAAGGGGTAATGTAAAATCTATGTTTAATGTACACAAAATAATGTAGGCCATTTTAACATACCTTTTCATGTCAGCACTGTTTACAGGGGATGTCAAGTTGGTTGCAAAATGTTGATAAAAAGCACATTTCAGTTTAATTCCATGACTTTCTGGCTTTCTGAATTCAGCACTGCAATACGCAGCAGCAACAGCAGGTCTGAAACTGCGTTCTACTTCTACATACAGTAAGTGCTTCGGCCTAAAAGCTTCTTTGGCATCAGCTGTTCTGGTTTTCAGGCAGGATGGTTTATAGTGATGTGGTAAAGCAGGATGAAGCCTAAATTAAGCATCTGACATCACGCCCAAAATAACACAAAGTACTCAAAAGTGGGACACTTCTATTTTTGTACTAGTTTGTCTTTTTACAGACTTAAACACTCAAAAGAGATTTGCTAAATTGCTAAAAAAATTGTTATACTATCGGACAAAAGTTTCCAATAATTAAGATTTTTTTTTAAATGTTGTTGAAAGAAGTCTCTTGTGCTCACCAAGGTTGCATTTATTTGATCAAAATACAGTAATATTGTGAAAGATTGTTACAGTTAAAATAACTGCTTACTATTTGAATATATTACTGTAATTTTCAGCATCATTACTTCAGTCTCCGCTGTCACATGATCCTTCAGAAATCATTCTAAAAAAAATGTATTACTATTATCAGTGTTGAAAACGCTGTGTGTGGAAACTGATACATTATCATTCAAATGTTTGGAGTAAAAAAGAAAAGAAATGAATACTTTTATTCAGCAAGGACGCATTCGATTGATCAAAAGTGTCAGTAAAGACATTTATAATAATATATATCATTTCTATTTCAAATAAATGCTGTTCTTTTAAACTTTCTATTCAAAGAATCGTGAAAAGAATGCTTTATGGTTTTCACAGATATATTAAGCATCACAACTGTTTTCAACATTGATAATAATAATAATAAATGTTTCTTGCGCACCAGATCAGCACATTAGAATGATTTCTAAAGGATCATGTGACACTAAACAACATTTCACTAAAGAAAAACTCAGCTTTGCATCTGAGGAATTTGAAACTATATGAACAAAATAGATAATATTAGGATTATACATAATTACCTTTTTAAAACAATTGCTTGAGAAGTTATTTAAGATAGTTTGTACTGTATATCAATATATATTTGATATATAATACTGCCCAGACCTAAAGACAATATAAAACATTGCATGAAAGTATGAAGGCTTCATACTTATCTCAGGAGTACATGCTCTAGTTTTACAGGAACAGTAGAGGCAGTGTGGGGACTGTGTGGATATAAACAGCAGCTATAGCATGTGTTGCAGCTTTAATGAAGTATAATGTCGCGCTAAAGGACCCTGCTATCACTGCTTGATTTGTCATGTCAACTACACAGGTAGTGTAATGCCCAGGCTGCTAGATCTGTGCTGCTTAGCTCTGAGGATGAAGGCCTTACTCTGTGATCTTACTATCCTCTCTCTCCTCCTCACTCTCTTCACCGAGCGGCTGTAACCTGTATGGCGAGCCGGAGAGGACAAACAGCACTTCAGCAGCTGACACGCAGGAGAATAAAGTAACGGTACAGCAGTAAAACGAAGCAAGCACAAACTCGCATCCAGTCATATTGTGAGTTGTAACATTCACTCTGCTGTGAGGAAATTTGCAGCACTGAAGGGTTTGAAGCAGAGTCCAAAATTAAGTTTTTGCCACACCTGCGAATGGAAAGTGTAATACTAGCCATGGATTTTTTTTAAATCAGCCATTAAAGTGCATTTTGCAATAATTAAAAAAAATCTATAAATATAGTGTATATATAAGATTTGGGATTATTAATCATACACTGTAAAAAATTGAATGTTTTGCAAGAATATACTATTTTAGTCTTTCTTCTTCAAATCTTCACATGTAGTTTTATGTTACCTGCCTTTGTAATTATTTGTAAAATGTATCAATTTCTAAGTGAAAATTGTTTCTACACCAATTTTTTTTATTATTTTTTTTACTGCAAATTAGTGACCAACACCACTTGCAGCATCATATGAGATTTAATTTAATTTACATCGTATTAAATTTGAATTTACATCGTATTATATCATATTACATCATATAAGATTTCATTTAATACTTTAATTTAATTTAATACTTTAATTTAAAATAATTTAATAAACTGCATCTGTCAAAAAAAAAGAAAAAAAAAGAAGCAAGACATGATTTTGCTATTATGTAATTTTTTATATATACACTAAGGTTAAACAATTTGGGGTCAGTAAATTTTCATTTATTTATACAGTATTTCTCCTGAAAGAAACACATTTTTTTCCATCAATGACAGATTAAATTGATCAAAACTAAAAGTAAAGATATTTATAATGTTACAAAAAATAATCTATTTCTAATAAATGCTGTTCTCTTGAACTTTGAAGGATCACTGAAGACTGGAGTAATTCAGCTTTGCATCACTGGAATAAATTATATTTTACAGTTTAGTTTTAATTTTAATAATATATCACAGTATTACTTTTTTTACTGTATTCTTGGTGAACATATTCTTTCAAAAACATAAAATCGTACTTGCAAAACCTTTGAACAGTAGTGTTATTTGGGTTAAAATGAGGAATATGCACATATACTGTATGTGATGAAAAGTAATGTAATGAAGCGTATAGATGACCACAAAGCTAATAGAAATAGACATAAGCTCTAATTCTAGGCCAAAGGCTATTGTTACTGTTTTTGTTATTTGGTGAGTGTTAATTTTGGACCCTGGCAGAAAGCAAGGAGTGAGAGCGGAAGGGAGGGAAGACACTTACTCCGGATCTTCTTCATTCTCTTCCTCCTGGATATTCGGCAGTCTTTGTAAAACAAACAGTGAACAGGTGAATTCTGAACACTGTAAGTGTGTTGATGTGTGTGTCTGTGTGTGTGAAAGATATAGAGACACAGCGCACTTGTCGCAAAAGTGACTACTTTAGTAGCCACTTTGTGGTTTATCACACCCCAGATCTCAGTCTTAACAAACACAGAACAGGGCATGAACTCAATTCCTCTCTGAGTTTGTGGTGTGTTTGTGACTTACTGATCCTCATTGTCCAGCTCTTCGGTTTTCGTGTCGATGATGATCTGTGTGGTTTGCTCTTCCTCCAGCTGTCTGACGGCCAATTCTGCAGCCTGCCGGGCCAGATCCTCCGCTATGCGTGCCGCTTCCACACAATATGATGAAGTCTACACACCAAACACACACACACAAAAACACACAACACACACACACACCACACACACACACACCCACACACACACACACACACCACACACACAACACACACACACACACACACACACGCATTGCACTCATTTTGGCCTGGTAAACAAAAGATCAGCAAACTGAAACCAAACTGCACATATGTTTTTGACTCAGGTTGAGATTAAAAATAACGGTGTCACTGCACTAATGCAAGGTTTTTCAAGTCTATGCCTAGTTGTTTCCAAGTCATATAGCTGTGGTGGTTGTTATTGACTAAAGATCTGCCCTTACATCGCATTCAGGACTACTCAAAACTGGAAAGTTTTGTTTGGTGTGAATTTCATTTTGGGTAACACTTTCTTTAACCAAGGTCAAGTCTAAAGGTACGTAGCAAAAGGGACGATTTAACGAGGGTCAGAGATGGAGGGTTGAAAACTAAATACTATGGTTTTGGTGGTTGCAATAAAACCTTAAAAACATAAAAGTATATAGGAAAGTATAATCTTCGCACTAAACCATATACAGCCTTTTATTAACCGTCACATGTATTGACTGCACAAATTTCATAAGGCCTCTAAATGATCAAAACTTTGAGGAAAACCAATCATCTGCTAATTTATACTTCACAAGTAAAAAGCCTTTTAGTGTAACAATAGACCCTTAAGGTTGTGGTTCACGTGTCTTATGATTTTAAATACATACTAAGTGTAAGAATAACTTTTATATTGTTAGTAACATTTGAATATAAACACTTATTGGACTGAAGCAACTTAGGTTTAATTGATTATCCATACACCATTTTTTATTTTTGTTAAAATGTGAGTATATCATGTCAAATTCATGTCTCAGTATCATGTATTTGCATTGAATTTGTTTTCAATTATGTTTTTTGCCTCCCAATAAAAACTACAGAGACTATTATTGGAGAGCACAGAGGGACATCTGATATTTATAGGTATTTTATGTAAGTAGTTCTCCTAACGTAGCACATATTAACTGGCAGTTACATTACAAGCTTTCAGAATTTCATTTGACTTTTTGCCTTATAAATTTCAGCAACTGAACCAAACGGCATATTTTTTGCTCAATTTGAGAATAAAACTGATATGTGTTTGTTCCTCTTCGAGTTTGAGCTCCATATTCTCACTATATCACACTACATGAGCCATAAAAGCCAAGTATCAAATATGGAAAAATTATTATTTTTTTAATTAGATTATGACTAAAGATTTAATAAACTGTTCTATTTCAAACATTTAGATTTTTCTAAATATTATTTCATATTTCAGGCCTCACATAGTTAAATCCACCACAAGGTCACTGGGATCCAAACCATTGGTTCTCACCTCTCCTCTATGTTTGCTATGGCATTCTCCTCTGCTTCCTTCTTGATGCTCTCAATGAGAGGCGTCCAGCGCTCAGTCTGGGTCTCTGCGTCCTCCTGCTCCTGCATGGCCAGCATGTGCGGCAGGATATTGGGCAGCACCTGCAGCAGGGATGAGCCCTCCTGTGGCACCTGCTCCTCAGCCTGGACGTCCTGCCCCGAGCCCTGCTCCCTCTGCTGGGCCTCCCAGTCTGAGCCCACCTCCTCCAGCACCATATCACACGGGTCCTGCAGGATGCAGACTGCACCGACAACAGGAAAAAAAATCATGCTTCGTAGGTCATAGAGATTAGGCTAAGAAACTGATATTTCTTTTTAAAGTTATCCTTTTCTACTGAATATTTTTGTATCAATGCATCACAATTGACGTGGTATTCTCAGAATCTGAAGCATGTAGATTCAATTCCAGTGCATGGGAAAAACTGTGCATTATAGCATTGATCCCACTGGAGCCCAAATTGGTTTGCTGGACTCCAAGCATGTCCAAGCAGATTAGGCTGGCCTGTTTAGGTTTTGGATGTATTTAGGGGGGTTTTGGGCAATTGTCAGCTGTTTTTTTTTTTTTTTTAAATCATTAATCCTAATAATACATTGTATATCTGTATTAGGTATCGAAAAGCAACACATTTAGACCCCAATTGCAAAATTTGCACATTTTGTAATCTGCAAGAACTGTTTAAAAATCTGTTTGATGTAACACCTACAGCATATGTCCTAAAGTGTTCAAATTTACTAAAACAGAAATGTATTTTAAAAATGAATGAAATTATTTTAGCTGCAGTCGTACAGTAGTGCTTCTTCCACATACAATTTTGCAAGCAATTTACATATTTCTCCTCTGACCACACAAACAATCTGCTTTTTGAAATCATTTATTTATTATTGATTTCATACAGAGGACAAAGCAAGGTAGCTGCCTGTGTTGTGTAAGCAATAGCCTTTTACAATAAAACATAAACATAAATAACATCAATACATATAGCATAAGAATGTTCCACCTTGCTGTAGTGAAGCCTGATATTGATGAATCACGCACAGTGGCTTTGCTAACATCCTCAGCATGGCAAATCAGCTCATGGTTTTTGTTTTTCAAAGCATTTAGGCTAACTTTTTATAGCAGGCAATAGATATTGGCAAACACATTTAGTGGCATGGGGATTTATGGTATTTCTTTTTCTTTTTTGTTTTATGGCAACAATATTGCATATAACTGTGCTTTTTGACCCTGCAAAAAATGTTCTTAACTCAACATACATATACTTAAGTAGCAAAATGACATAAGTTATCAAGTCTTGTTTCTTGAGTTTAGTATAAATGTTTATCAAAATGAAGCAGTTTATGCCCTAAACAAGTAGTAGAGTGGTGAATATTGTAAATGGGGTAAGAAAAATAAACTTGTTTTCCTTTTGAATTACATTTATTTTTCTTATCCCTTCGGCAGATTTTTTTTTTCTCAAATTAGTCAGAAATAATTTTTTAGACAACAAGACTTAATATATTATGTTATTTTGCTTGTGTAATGATGGAAGAAGTTTAGATATTTGTACTGGAAAATAAGGAAATCATTAAAAGCAGTGTTAAAGTTGAAACATTTTTATATGTTGAAATACTTTCTCCTGTCCCGGTTTAACATTCATAGACAACTTTAGTAAGCTGATTTCCTCAAAAAGAGTGAACACTGTGGCGCTTATGAAATCCAGCACACAAGTTTGGGGCTAGACTATCTGACCAATCGAAGGCGGAAATGTTTAATTTTTAATGATGCTGAAAGTGCAAATGTAGACAGTAAATAAGCAGTAAATGACATTGTAAACTCTGACTGGGCCCCTGTGTGTTTACTGCATGTCTCTGTGAGGTAGCCTAATCATCAAAGCACTAAACAATCATCACAATTAACAAGCCAGCATGCTAATCTGTAATATAGCTAACAGAAATCAGCAAGGAAGATTACGTGGAAAAGCACTTTGAACTGCTACAAATGTTCAAAGCTGATGTACAGCAGCTGTATGGAACTAGAGAATTTCTGTTTATATGTGTATCTTTCTGAACATCTCTTGCTGTCTCTGTGTGGAGGGGTAATGACTCTCCCAGTCGTCTTCTCCTTATGTTTAAGGGGCTTTAATGGCCTTCTCCCCTGAAACAGAAGGAGAAGAGGAGCTGAGTTAACACCTCCACCTACAAATAAGCAGTGAGAGAATAGCAGTGCCTCTGATATATTCAAATATATAATCTTGGGTGACAAAACACTTTGTCCTACAAAACTGTCTGCATTCATTATATTTATGCATGTGAAGACGTGCTAAAAAAAAAAAAGTACCGTTTTGAACGACATCAGAGCTGTCCTGCAAATAAACACAGAGGAAATAGGTAAATGGAAGTCTAGCAGTGAAGTCTTTCTTTCTTTTTACATACATTACATTACTTTAAAGGGGACGGTGTGCTTACAGCTTACCTCTTTTGGTTTCAGTACTGGTTGTGGTATGATGCGTCCGAACCCCTGTACAATCCAGCCAACCATACTTGAAAATAAATGAAATATAGTGCATGTTATTAGACTTAATTATATGTAAAAACATTTTACATTTATCCAAACAATAAAATGTTTCAAATATGTTATGTACACAAGAAAACAAAAACACATAACAAAAACAAACAAAATGAAACAAAACAAAATAAAAACACAAAAAGAAATGGCATGAAAAACAAACAAGACAAAATGAAACACAAGACACAAACACACAAACACACACCACACACACACACACACACACACACACACATCACACAAACAAACAAAAATTGAAAAGCAAAAACCGAAACAAACACCCAAAACTAAAAACACAAAACAAACACAAAAAACACAAAAACCAAACAAACAACAATGAAAACAAAAACAAGCATGAAAACACAAAACAAACACAAAGCAAATAAACAAAACAAAACAAATATAACCCCCCCCCACAAAAAAAAACAGGCAAAAACAAAACAAACGCAAAACTAAAACCTAAAACAATACAACTGCAGAACAAAAACTAAACACACAAAACCCAAAACAAACAAAAAACAAAACAAAAAAAAAAAAAAAAAAAAAAAAAAAAAAAAAAAAAAAAAAAAAAAAAACAGAAAAAGCAAAACAAACAAAATGAAACAAACAGCAAACAAAAGCTCAAAACAAAACAACAAAGAACAAAAAAAAAAACAGAACAAAAACACACAAAATAAAACAAAACCCAAAACAAAAGCTCAAATCTAAACAAACAACAACAATGAACAATACAAATGCAAATCAAAACACAAAACACAAAAAGAAAGAAACAAATAAACAAACTAAACAAATTAAACAATGTATATTTAACCAAGATGTCAAAGTTTGGTTGGTTAACATTATACAGACATTATAAGGGAAGCAGATAAACACTTACTTTGTGCCTTTGGAATCCTCAGCTACTTTAGGTTGCTCAGGAGCTGCAGGTGCAGATGAAGGTGCAGGTGGGGCTGCAGGTGCAGGTGGAGGTGCTGGTGCTGGCGCAGGTGCAGGTGCAGGCGCTGGTGGAGGTGCAGGAGCAGGTGTTGGTGCAGGTGCAGGTGCTAAATAGAAAAAAAAACTCACATGCAGACCACTCTCTCGCCAAGGAAGCCCAACCGTGCATTCTTGATTTAAAAAAAAAATGTTACCTGGCTCTTGTTTGCAGGGAGTCACAGGAGCAGAAGCAGCCTTCTGGGCGGGTGCCTCTGTAGCAGCGGGAGGATGAAGATGGACAGGAGAATGTGGAACTACCTTCTCAAAACCATGCTTAATCCATTCTATTACTCTGAAAGAGAAAGATAGATTAAAAGAGTTCAACCAGAATGAGAGTTCAGATTAGCTTCTGGCAGATGATTAACATAAACCTGGGAGAGAAGGGCATATTAGCAGCGTCTGGGTCCTCATCAGACACAACCTCCACCACAGGAATATGAGACAGCGGCTCAGCATCTGGTGAGAGTGAGAATCCTGTCACATGTGTTGTGTCCTCTCTCATCAGCTCTTTGCAATGCAAATTCTTTAAGCCAAAGTTTATACTGTTCTATATGGCTATCAAGAGGCTGGACTCACCACGAACGCCTTTGACCTCTTGCACCTGTAAAGAGACGAGAAACACAAATAACTCTTACTGTACGTAGCCCTGATTTAATATTGGTGTGAAAATTAAAGGGCCAGGTGCTCTTGATTGGCTTGCATTTCAGTTTTTATCTGTCTATATTATTTCAAGTGTCATTCATTTATAAAAAATGCTTGCGAGAAGGTTTTTAAATATATATCGGTGTTTCTTCAACCTCAGGCACATTTGGCTTTGTAAACTTAGAAACTGTAGAAAATAAATGGTCCCACTTTATTTTAATTAACAAACCATTAACTATGACTTTTGCCTCAATAAACTCCTAATTTGCTGCTTGTTAATAGTTAGGTTAAGTTTAGGTATTGGGTAGGAGTAGGAATGATTCAGGACAGAATATGGGTTTATAAGTACTAATAAACAGCCAATATGTTAATAACAGGCATGCTAATAAGCAACTAGTTAATAGTGAGAATTGGTCCCTACTAAAGTGTTACATTTATTTATTTTATCTCACATATTTATATTTAACAAATCATGCGTCTATTTTATCTTACAATGGTTAGACATACTTTGTGTAAAATTTGTAACCAATATTATTGAAAATTTTTCACACACTAAGTATTGAAATAGTTAAGATTATTTCACTCATTATTTCACATGGTTTTTAATTTTATGTTATTTATTTATAACATTTTAAAATTCAAAGTCGGGCTGTGATAAGTAAAACAAAATATACATGAAAAGCATTTGAAAAAAATAGCAAGAAAGCAATAAATAAATAAATAAAGTTTTATGTGATCTTCATTGAACAAAGCGTTCGTTTTGATAAAGGTTAAGGTTGAAGAAACACCACATTTGTAAGCAAGCATGCCCGTTTTAAGCTGCTAGCCATGCAAGCATCTGATGTTTTTGATGCAGCAGGGTTTTACCATAGTTATAGCAGGACGGTTATAGAATATAGCAGGAAACTTGAAAATATTTTAAAGGCAATGAAGCTCAAATTATGAATATTTCTTGATAAGAGGGATTCGTTTTGAAGACTCAACCTATTACTGCCCAAAACAGTCCTGAAAAGTTCAGTCCTGCAGCAATCAGCGTGTGTTTACAAACCGTAATCTGCTGTAATACTACACTCTAAAAAATGCTGGGTTAAATACAACCCAGTGCTGGGTAAAATAGGGACAAACCCAGCAATTGGGCTGTTTTGACCCAGCGGTTGGGTTAAATGTTTAACCCAACCTTCTGGGTAGTAACCCAACCGCTGGGTCAAAACAACCCAATTGCTGGGTTTGTCCCTATTTAACCCAGCATTTTTTTGAGTGTATATACTGTGATGATAACATAGATATAAGGAATGAAGCAGAAATAATTAATTTTCAGCATTTTGGACTAGTTGGTATAAATGGTCCTTGCTTACATGTATTCAAATCGGCTGATTACTGTGAGCAGACAGAAACGCAGGCGAGGATCAAAGGAAGGTTAGTTGGTGCCCTAGCAGCTCTCATTTTGACGGGACCCACTCTTGTGGTGGAGTTTGTAGACCAAATAACTGGAATGAATATCTCTGTATATCACCTCATACTTAAAGGGGACATATGATTGTGCAGTCTTAATGTGAACAGAACGTAGACATCTTCCAATATTGAGAATAAAAATTCACAGACCATTTAACATAACTGAAAAAATGGATCATTTAGATGAACCACTGTTAACATTGGACTACCCAGATTTAAATATCAGCACATATTCAGCAACTTGTCCTGCCCTAATGATGTGCTTGATGAAAAGTGTAGAATATGGCCCCTTTAAAGTTAACTTGTGGGACAGAGGAGGGAACAGCGAGCATGATTTTGACATACTGTAGCTTGCTCCAAAAACACTGTACTTACTGGAGGATCCACTTTAACCACTGGAACGGCAAGCTAAATAGAAATGCAATGAAACTCTGACAGAAGCTCCTAGAAAACCTAAAGACACCTTTGAGACTGGTGTCTGTGGCCCTGAAGTGCTCCATTAACTCTAAAATCTCTAACTCAAAAAATTAACTCCACTAACATTAAAATGTAATCTAAAGTAAGTAAATAAATAAATAAACTAATAAATAAGATATTTTAAAAATCTTCGTAGAGTCATTGTTCCTAAAATTTAATCTAATAACAAAATATTTTTTTGTTTGTTTTTGTTTTGTTTACCTTTAGTAAAGGTAAATCTTGTTTTTATAATACTCCACATTTAAAATACCAAAATAATATATATATATATATAAAATGAGTAGGCCTAAGAGATAAAAGATTAATTGTAATTTTATTTTATTTGAAATGACTGGAATATTAAACACATGAATTATCATTGTTCTTAATCACAAATGTCCATGAACAGCATACAAATGTAGTCATTAATATGCATTACAAATTATAACATGCTTAACTAATAAGCTTATGTAGTAAACTGCAGTAAATCCAGTAAACTTGTAGGAGGAAATATTATAAATATTGACTTGGTAAATAACCAGATAAATAATCAGAATGCAGAAAGCTTCAGTGTCTTATGGGATTAGTGAAATGTGTGCAGTGTGTGTCTATACCTCAGTGACCTCCTCCGGCTCTGTGTGACCCTTGTATTTCTCATCTGCCTGTGGAACCACTTTTCCCAGTCCCTGCACAATCCAGCCTATCATTCCAGCCCTGATGAAAGAAGAGATACAGTAAAATCCATCAGCTGCTCTGGGCATGAGTGAGAATGTGAATTCATGTAAATAAGCTGCATTGCTATAAGTCAACTCTAGATGGCAGCAAGGGAATGTAAAAACAAAGAGGTTTGCCCAGCGGGTGCCAGTGAAGCAGGAACCAATGCTAATAATAAAAAAAAGTTCAATTTCAGTAGTGCTCTTGTAGATGAATATGTATGTATATATAGGCCCTATATATATATACTGCCTCTATTCTATATATTATAAAACATTTTAATTTAGGACGCTGGTCTGCCCTCAGAAGGCTTAGGTCTGGTAAGAATGAGGGTCTTTTGCCTTGAGCTGTTAATATGGAAATACAGCTCAGTGGAATAAAGTCTTTTGCGTGTGTAGCATGCAAAGACTCTCCATGCTGGTCTGCAACAAAGCTTTGGATGTTTGTGCATGACCTAATATAAGCTACTCACTGGTCCGATGTGCTACTGCGGTCCATGATACAGTGATGGAAAAAGATGTGATACTTATCAAAACATTCATTTAACAGGCACACACACACAGATACAGATGTGAAATACACAAGTAAGTGGCAAACAACATAACCATACAAAATAAAACTGAATCCATATGATTGAAACTATACCTGCTGCTCACTGCATTCTCCTCATGCTGTTCAATCCATGGTAAACAAACAAACAAACATTTGTTTAAATTGCTTGAAATTAGTTCACAAAAAAAAAAAGGGTTCCATTTAAAAATGGTACTAAATTAAAATTCAAAGTAGCAATTTGAAAAAAAAAGGGTACATTCTTTGCTTGGCTTCAAAAATATACTGATTAAATCAAGTAATGAAAGAGAATTTCTCATCACAGCAACTTTAAAATTGTTTACAATACTTACACAAACCTGCTTTTCTCTCTTTTTAAATGTTGTTTCGGGACACAACACACCAGATGTTAAACTGAAACATCTGTCTTGAAACTTGCCACTTTTTAAACAAATTATTTTTGACATAATTTGACTGTGTTCACACTTGAGTTAAGTTCATTTATCTTCAGCCGTGCTTTGCATTGCTTTATCTCAAAGTTATGATGTCTGAAGAAGGTGTCTCTTCATAATGACAAATGACTGCATTTGTGTCATGGTACACACCAAAACAAGTTCTATCCTCATTAAAGCAACAACAACAGACAAAAATTGAAGTCACAATAACCTGTAAAATATGTACTTTGCACACACTGGCGATCTAAAAAAATTGTAAGGACTAAAAAGTATTTTTGCCTTGCAAATATAATTGAGTAAGATTGCAAGTATTATGTTTCAATAGTAATTAAGTACAGCACATTATCTAAAATAATTTGACTCAATTTAGGCAATGAAGTACAATTACCCATCTCCATTTGCCTGTTGGATACTGTCACCTTAATTGAGGTTGTTCATTCATTTTAAAACCATCATTGTTTTTGTGTCAACAAAAACATAGTTCAGATTAATGTATACAAACTAAGAAATAACAAAATAACTATATAAATAATTGTAAATAATAATTAAAGATTACAGTAAGAATGAAAGATGGTCAGACTACTTAATTTTTAATTAAACTGAAAAATGCATATTTTTAATAAGTATTTCTTTATGCATTACAATCTCAAAAATTAGGCATGTTTTATTTTTGAATTTGCTTTAGCTCACAAAAATGATTATTTAGATTTTCAACTTTATTCTGTGAATGTACACGACAGGAGTCATGAAAATACCTTAACTTCACTGTTGGCCAGTTTAGAGGAGTTTACTGGCTGAGGGAGAGCACTGCTGAACCCATGAGAGAGCCAACTCAAAACCCTACTCTGAGAGCTGGAGTGAGACAGAGACAGAGACAGAGACAGAGACACAGAAGATGAGAGAGAGAGAGAGAGAGAGAGAGAGAGAGAGAGAGAGAGAGAGAGAGAGAGAGAGAGAGCAGTAATTAGGTCTGGCAGGATTACAGCATCTAGAAACACTGATCGTGCACACACACACACACACACACACACACACACACACACACAAACATAACATCACCTGTCTCCTCTGAGACCTCCTCCGTTGGCTTGGAAGTTTCTGTAAAATAACATTATGAAAAATAAATGAACAGTACTCTCAGGTCTGTATTTTTTGCTGTGATTCAGTGTTGGTCATTGATCAAAACTGCTGTCAAATTTGATAGAGTGCATAGTTACCTTGTTTTACTTCCTCTTTTTTCGTCACATCCTAAAGAACAGTACAGAGACAGTGAAGAGATGCTTAAACTGTGAAAGGTGACTCAATGTACATACATGAACACAAACTCACTGGTGCTGCAGTGGAAGCATTGGTCTGGTCCTCCTCTGCCAGCTTCCCAGGAGATGCTGGAGGCTGGGGAACAACCTTTATCACCCAGCTAAACATGCTGTCAAATACAGATCAACACAGCAGGTGTCAAAGTCAAATAAGGATGTTTAAGATATTGAAAAAGAACCGTCCAAAAAGCAGTGTTGGGGAGTACAAAAGCCTCAATATACATTTTCAAATAGCATGAGAGTAGTTTGCCTGTTTCTGTCACTGAATAAAAAACAAAACAAGGTATGAATGTGTTGCATTTGAATTTGCTTACAGCACCTGTCTTAATTTGAAACCAATCAAACTGTTTCTCGCTCTTGGTCACAGGGGTTTTGCACCAGCGGGATCATGGTTGTTTGTGTCGGCTTGTGTCACTGTTAATCACTGGTAAATGCATCTGACCCTAATCTCTCCTAGCTTGAACACCTGTGGAAACAGACCAGGCCAACTTTACCTGTCTGCCCACACTGCTCCACTTTACACCTGAGCAGAGAAAGATGGACGCATGGAGAGCACTTTGTTTTGCGGTGGTCTTACTGGTGGGCTCTGTTAACTCTCTATTCCTGGTCAGACACTGTGCTGTACAACATCATACATGCGATCTGTTTTGAATGCATTCAAACCAAGACTATACACTCCCACAACTGCAGATTTTCACGTTATTCACTTAAAACTCCTCCAATCTTGTTTGGTCCAATGATCAGATTCTGTTTTAGCAGCAATCCATGTGCAGCACAGCCAATAGAAACACAACTTCACATATACACCGAGCCAAACGAAGAACAGTTGCATGATTATGAGTGAAATGCAGGATGCAGAAGAGGCTCGGAGCAGATGGTGAAAACACTGAGCCATGGAGGAGATTCATGGACTGGTGATTTGCTGCTAGTCAAACCAGCAGTCAGGAGGTTCATACGGGTTGACATGAGGAAATGAGCTGTGACCCACTTCAACTCAAGTATTCTCTAAAAACTGAGTTACATTTCTGGACATTTATGGCATGGAAATTCAGTTAAATATTCTGGTAAATATGATAATAATATCATACGTAAAATTTCAATATTAATACTTTGGTAAATATTATTATATTAAACATGATTAAATATCATCATACAATTTATTTTATTTTATTTCCAATGAATAGAAAATGCTTTACAATCAAGGTTCCATTTTTTTAACATTAGTTATTTGTTAGCATGAACTAACAATTAAATACTTCTAAAAAATACTTCTAAGGGCTTTTAATAAGTAAAATTTCACATTTCAATATTATTACTTAAAAACCAAAAAAAGTTGTTATGTATGTGTTTGAACTAACATGAATTTACAATGAAACTAACATTAACAAAGATTCACAAATATTGTAAAAAAAAAAAAAAAAAAAAAAAAAGTTAAAAAAAAGACTACTGTTTTGCTCATTGTAGTAACTTAGTTGAGGCATTAACTAATGTTAACCAATGGAACCTTATTGTTAAAGCATAACAAATAAAAGTCTTTCTTTACCTTAACTTTTTCAAAAACGGGTCTGGTTGTTATGACCCACACAAATACACTAAAAAAGATGGTCTTGGGAAATAATGTTCACTCTAAGGGCTGTAAATTCACCAATGAATTACAAGAAACGGCAAATAACGCAATGAATTGAACATGGACCATTTTATTGTAAAACGTACTCCAATAATCTTTTATTTATAAATTTGAAAAAATATTTTTTTACAGTGTAGAGAAAAATCAAACATTAAACAGTAAACAAAATACCATACTAATAAAAAAAACAAAAAAACACTCACAATGTGTGCCTATCAAATAGACATTACTATGAATATTTCAGAGTCTTGCTTGTTAAATGTTGGCAGACTCAGTATTTACCTGCAGTGTTCAGCAGAAGACGGTCATCCCAGAGAGAGGCTGAGGCTGAAGGACGGCCAGGTGGGAAGTGGAGGGATTATCCATGAGAAAGCACAGCTAACGGGATTAGGCTTTCTCTGGGACGGATGCAGAGGGAGGACCTGGACTTGGACTTTATTAACTTCACACAATCCTTCTTGGAGCTCAGCCCGTATAGAACCACAGAGGGGTACGTCCAGGACAGAGAAACCCCTCAAATAGTAGCCAGTGTAGTGCAAATATAAATTGTGCTTTATAGTTTGACGTGGGCTGGTTTGGTTGTCTCATTTAAGATTTACTTCAATGCATTATTATTGTTATTAACGTTTTCAAACCTGCACAATGCGAGTAAATCACTTGCATATGCAACCACATTTCACACCAGGCAACTAAATATTGTCTGTCTTTAGCCATTGGCTAGTAAATTGTTATATTTCACTTGCTAGTGATAGATTAGTAGTAGCAGAAGTCCTATTTCATATATTGTAAAACATATTTAATGACCAATCATGTCTAAAGTACCGTATTCTCTAAGTACTGATTTGAGTTTCAAATGATTAAAGTTATCATGCTTTCAAATTGTATCACATAGGAATGTAACTTCTTAATCTATAATCTCTATAAGTATCTTCTTAAAATATAATATAAAAGGTATATAATATATAATAATATTTGTGGGTGTCAAAAGCCTGTCATATAAACTATAAAAATTTGTTAGATTTATTTGCCAGTGTGTGACTATAGTTGCCAGTGTGTGACTATAGAGGGTTGATTTTCTATAAAATATAACTGGAGATTAACTGTAAAACAGTCAATTTATTTTTTTTAAAAATTGCATTTAATTGCAATTACCATTAATTTGGATTAAAGTAGTGTTAAAAAACTGAAACTGAAAGTGAAAAAAGACAAAAATTTGTGTAGGATTTACTGAGACAGTTCTCACTCAGATGTTAGTCATTTCACAAAAATAATTAAAAAATAGCAATAATGTACTTTTAAAGGGGTCATATGATGCGATTTCAAGTTTTCCTTTCTCTTTGGAGTGTTACAAGCTGATTGTGCATAGATAAGATCCCTGAAATTGCAAAGACTAAAGTCTCAAATCCTAAGAGATATTTAGATATAAGAGTCAAACCACGCCTACCTAAAACGGCTCGTTCTAACACGCCCCCACATGTCTACGTCACTATGTGGAAATATTAGCATAATGCCGCTCAAATTGTGCACGCAAAGAAAGAAGGCGTGGTTTCAGGAACGCAGTAGTGTCGATGCAGCCATGCCAGGGATACGCTGTGTGTTTCAGTGCGAAAGCAAAAACACTCTATTTGGCCTTCCGAAAGTAGATGCAAATGAGGAATCATTGGTTAAGATTTATTTAAAAACAGAACAGCACAACCCAGATGTTCAAATTTGTGCAACGCATTTTATGAACGACAGTTTTTTGAACCTAGAAGAGGACAAGGCTGGCTGTGCACAAAGGCTATTTCTAAAAAAAAAAAAAAAAAAAAAAAGGTCAGTTCCGACTTTGCTATGACAATCTGGCACTTCTGGATCAGCGACTGTAAGTATGTTTTGTTATTAGTTAAGTATTTGCTATTGACTGTTCAAAGTTCGGAGTTTTGCGCAGCGTAACGTGTTCATGTGTGTGTGTGTGTGTGTGAGGGGAACAGGTCACATCACAGGAGAGTGAACTGCCTGTCAGAAATAATAGCACGTCAGCGGTCTTAACCGCGGCTTGTGTACTGCATCATCATTGTGTCTGTCACGTGACTCTGTTGCCTTTCGGGCTTGAACTGATGGTAAAAACTAATGACATTATTTACTGTCTACATTTATTTTGAAAGATGAAGCTCAATATTATGGTAAGGGGCGTTACATTTCCAAAGCGTGCTTGTGGTGTTCGGCCAATCAAAATGCACTGGGTCAGTGGGCCAATCAGAGCAGACTGCGCTTGTAAAAGGAGGGGGCTTTGTAGAAAACGAAACGTTTGAGAGAGGCAGGGCATAGAAGAACTACAATAATGTACAGTATTTGAAAAAAAATTTTCTTTGAACATTAAAGCATGTCAACATATTTGGTTACACCAAATACACAAAATAATGATCTTTAACATAGCATCATATGACCCCTTTAAATATTTTATTTTAAGAAATAGTACATTTCATCCTGAGAATACAGGATTATATAAAAAATAATGGTTTATTGTAATGATCATCATGTGCTTCCTTGTATATATAAAATAAATTGTTCACTGTCACATTTTATTGCTAAGAATAATATATATATATTATATATATATATTATACTATATATATATTATTATAAATATATATATATATATATATATATATTTATATGTTACGGTTTCAGATCATTCCTTATAAGTTAAGTTCCGGGATATTTATTAGCTTCATTTGTATTGTAGTGTCCTTGATATGCATATATATATTTTGTTAATATTTTGAATTTTATTTATTTTTTATATTTTCCATTTTCATTTTAAATTTAAAGTTTTAGCAATTTTGTTGTTTTTGTCATTTTTATTAGTTTATTAGTACTTAAGCTTAAACTAAATCAAATTGAGAAATGTTGATTTGGCAGCTAGCTGCAATATAATACGTTTACATTTTTCATTTCAGTTAATTTATTTTAAGTAATGTAGATGTTTTTCATTAGTTTAGTTAATTACAATAACCATGCCTGTACTTAATTTCTTCTTGCCTAAAGGACAACCTGTCTCATTTCACCCCTCTGAGATTCATTTCATTGGTGCCGTTATGGTTTACTGTGCTTGAAAGGTTAAAGCTGCAGGTGAGTTTGTGAGCATGATTCAGTGAGATATTATTGCTCCAGGAAGACATCCTATGGTCATAAGACAAACATACTAATATCCTAATTTATCAAGTCTTTGGGGGCCCCTCAAAACTTTAGAAACAATTGATATAAAGAATTGATATTAAGAACGATTCCAGTGTGTTTTCCGCTGCCCTTCAGGTGCGGTGACTGTCTCAGTCTGTTGCCATCACCTCCCAATTTGCCATCTGGCACATATTCATCAGTGAGATAAGATGCCGTCTCTCTGCTCATTTTTACAAATTCTCAAAGCCTGAGATGAGTCACTTTCACCTCTGCTCACAACCCTCTCGAGTCTGCTTCATCCCTCCTTCCCATATGTCAGCCACCCTGCCACTTATCACAGCCGCCACATCACATCCCTGAGAGGAGGAAACTTCACACAACGTCTGGATACTGTGGAGCTGATTATCTGTCCATCGTTTCAGACAACCAAAACCTAAACAAGAATTTTGGAAAATCGACTTTCATTAATGATTCACTGGAAAAGACAATATAGTTAAAGGAATAGTTCACCCCAAAAAATGAAAACTCTCTGGAAAATTGGTTCCTCTGCAGCGGACAATGGTGCCGTTCAGAATGGAGTCCAAAAGCTGATAAAAAAAATATAAATAATCCACAAGTAATCCACACCACTCCAGTCCACAGTCAATGTTTTTATATTTTGTTTTTATTTCTCCAAAACAGTACCCATTAAGAAATAAACTCATCTACATCTTGGGTGGCCTGAGAAATTTTTTTTTTTTTTAAGCAATTTTCATTTGTGTGATATCCCTTGTAAAAGACAGATGTGTAGATTTTTTATTGCATATTAGATTTTTGGTGATAGTAACATCATTTGAGAAAAATACTTGTGTCCCATGGCAAACAAAAATATTGTGATGTGACGTGTAGCAAGTATGGTGTCCAACACTCGGGAATTGTGCTCTGCATTTAACCCATTCCAAGTGTACAAACAGCAGTGAGCAGGAAAAAACACTCACACACACACACCCACACACCACACACCACACACCACACACCACACACACATGCACACAGACACACGCCAAAAATTTTTTTTTGTGAAAAGTGGGGACATCACATAGGCGAAATGGTTTTTATACTGTACAGACCGTATATTCTATTGCCCTACACCAACCCTACCCCTAAACCTACCCCTCACAGGAAACTTTGTGCTATTTCAGATTTTCAATACACTCCATTCTGTGTGATTTATAAGCTTTTTGAAAAGTGGGGACATGGGGTAATGTCCGGAAAAGTCACCTTCTCCTTGTAATACCTATGTCATACCTTGTCATTATACAAATGTATGTCCTCATTTGTCACAAAAACACACACACACACAAAAACACACACCACACCACACACACACACCACACACACACACAACACCACACACAACACACACACACACACACACACGAATTGGAACCAAAAGTCAGAACCGAATGAAATGTAATAATTTCAAATTAAGTAAATGGGCCAACTGCATTTAACAAATGCAATTGAAAACAATGTCAATGTTCATAAATACAAGAGTATCAACTGATTAACTCCATGATACCAGTATTCCAAAATAAGGATTCAGAAACATGTAGAGTACAAAAGTTGCTCATTAAATAATTTGTTTTAAATGTTTTATTGTCTATACATAAATATATGTGTGGTAGAACCAGACTTTACTTTAAAATACATAAACTTACGTAAACGGCAAACAATGACATAGAGAATAAATACCTGAGACTGTAATCTTTTTTTTTTTTTTGGTGAACCTAGTGACACTTGAGCTTTAAGGCATTACATGATGTTTTGATGCCAAATGTAGCCATACAGGTGTGTGACAGTACAATAAGCACAGGTGTGTGTGATTGGCAGGCTAAACCGTAGCGTCTTTATGGCCTGAGGGATTACGTGTTAGTTTGGCTAGCAGGACAAACCACATTGAAATTCAGTGTCAGCAAAACAGAGGATGGATCATCCCAGTGTGCTGACAGCTCTGACACAGTGTTCTCAATATTTTCTGCCGTCTCTTGGTCTCTGTGTGCTTCAGAAACCTCAGAGGATTCACAGCACAGCACTTTTTTTAACAGTAAAGCTAACATAACTAATTTAAACGAACAGTTTTTAAACTGTCAGCTTACAGGGATAGTTCACCCAGAAATGAAAATTGTGTCATCATTACTCACCCTCATGTCATTCCAAACCTGAATGACTTTCTATTCTCTGTGTACACGCTGTTCTTTTCCAGCTACTCTTTTTTTCCATTTCTTTTGAACCGTATGGAAAAATAACAGCTTGGACATTTTGTTTTGTGTTCCAATGAAATAAAAAATGTAATTTGGGTTAGGAACAACATGGACTAAATTGACATTTGTTTTTGAAAAATGCAAATATTTGTTTTCCTCATGTGAGGCTCGTATAAGACTTTCTTCCACTCCTATACAAATAAACACATGCACAATCTCCTTAAGTGATCAGAGGCTGTAATCCAAACAGATTTGAGTCTGTGAGAAGGGGAAACGATATGCCACACATGTGAGATGGGTCCCTTAAAACAGTAACAGGAAGACAATGCAGCTGAATTTATCAGCCAGTGAACAGGAAAAATGAGGAGAGTGTTGGGTAATCAGGAAGCAGCAGGAGAGCCGCTGTCAGAAGAGTCCATTCAAAAATGATCATGCCAACAATATGTGTTATTCCCTCTGATAGCTTCACACAGATTTGAAGGGTAAAAGTTCAACAAGTTGTTTAAGAGTGTACCAGTAAACACACGTTCAGTGTGTAAGTAATGCTGCAAACCTTGTGAAAATACTTTTTTGTACATATTGTATCGTCATTTACTCACCCTGATGTCATATAAATAAATGAATGTGAGTATCATATTTCATATTTCATCATATCTGGTTTTTATAGCTCATATAGTACGAGAATATGCATATAGTGGAACTTGAAGAGGAAAAACCACGAAATGAAGAAAAAATATGCAATTTAGTGCAGATGCTGATATTTACATAGCTAAAAAGTGATACAATTCTGAAAGTTTGTAACGTAATAGAAATATCAGTTATGTTTACCAACAATATGGTTTAATAAATTTAAGAAAGCTGTATTTTTATATTTAAATGCTTAGTTTTAGGATCAAAGCTCTGTAGTTTTATTGTTGGCAAAACATAAAATGTAATGCAAAGGAAAGATGAACAAATAAACGTTCCTCAAAAGCCAGATGGATCATATTTTATACATTTTTAACATCATTTTTCTAAAGATGATGTATGAGATAAGTGGTTTCAGTTCAGTTAGTGTTCATCTTTAAATATTACTAACAATATAAAAGTTATTCTTACTTCTACTTTCTATGAATCATTCATTTCACAGCAAAAAGACATGTGAACCACAACCAAAGTTGGACATTTTCAGAATTATACTAAAATTATACTTTTACTTGCTAAAAAATGATAAACTAATTATAAACTAGTAGATTGTGTACAACATTTTTTATTTGTAATCATGTTGATAATTTCGAAATTTGTGTATCAAATGATACAGTAGGCTTTATAGGGTTAACACATTAAATGTAGTGTATGGCATAGATAACACATTAAACATTGGAAGGGGAAAACAAGGTTGACCCAGTATGAAATTTGGTAACACTTTATTTTAAGGACCAATTCTCACTATATTTGCTTATTAACATGCATATTACTAGCACGTTGGCTGTTTATTAGTACTTATAAAGCACCTTATTCTGCATGACCATATAGATCCCTCAACACTACCCAATACCGAAACATAACTACTACAAATAACTACCTTACTTACTGTAAGCAGTAAGCAGCAAATTAGGAGTTTATTAAAACTCTTAGTAAAAGTTAAATTGTGTGCCAAAATACACTTTTAATGAAACAGAAGCTCCACTTTTTTACAGGCAAGAACACAGCTATGGGAGACGCTGAGCAACACTTCCCTTCTTAATCACAGCCAACTGTAACAGACAAACATTTAGAGCTAATAATCTTAATGATAACACATAGCTAGCTGGTAACAACCATTATCAGAGGTTTGAGATGTAATTCAAGCCTTTAATTCAAAACAGCCACTTCAAAACAATTTTAGCCATTACTGTTAAAGGGTTTAAAAAAGAAAAAAATGGGAAAGAAAATTTAGCGAGCTTCATGGAAAAATTATATTTTTATAACGGATCTCTGAATTGACAAAAAAACCCACATCACCATAGATTAACTCTCACAGCATTGTGCAACTGTTTTCTTATTGCCTACAATGCTTTGTTTTTCTTAAAGGAATAGTTCACTCAAGAATAAAAATTTGCTGAAATTGTACTCACCCTCAGGCCATCCAAGATTAGATGCGTTTGTTTCTTCATCGGAACAGATTTGAAGAAATTTAGCGATCATTTGCTCACTAATGGATCTCTGCAGTGAATGGGTGCCGTCAGAAACGATAATTATTTAAAAAAAAAAGCTGATAAAAACATCACATTAATCCACAAATAATCCACACCACTCCATTCCATCAATGTCTTGTGAAGCGAAATGACGCGTGTTTGTAAGAAACAAGTTATCATTAAGGACTTTTAACTCTAGACCGTCACTTCTGGCCAAAAAACCTGTCCATAACATTTCTTCCAGTGAAAAAGTCACATTTGTTTAGAGCTGCTTTGGACTGGTTTTGCTCGTAAACGGTGCTTGATCTGTGCATATATCTCACCTGATTCAGACGAGACAACGAAGACGTTTTACTGGGAGGGAAAGCAAAATCTTATGGATATAGGACTCGTATTTTAGCCAAAAGCAATGGTTTGAAGTTAAAAATGTCTTAAAGATGGATCTGTTTCTTACAAACACTCAACTTTTGGCTTAACAAGACATTAATTGATGGACTGGAGTGGTGCGGATTACTGTGCGTTTTTAATGTGTTGTTCTTTATTCATTCTGACGGCACCCATTCACTGCAGAGGATCCAATGGTGAGCAAGTGATGTAAATGTACATTTTTCCAAATCGGTCCGATATTAGAAATAACTCTTGGAGAGGTCGAGTAAATATTTTAGCAAATTGTCATTTTTGGGTGAACTATTCCTTTAAACATTTATTGAATCGCATGTAACACAGAATTCTTTTTAAAATGTAGTTTTTGGAGTTTGGACATTTATTACTCAGAGTTTATTGATTCCCCATGCCATAACTACCCTCAGTCTTTTCAGTGTCTTTCTGTGTCTCTCCATCATACACTCTAAATCAGATCATCAGCCGCTGATTTCCTGTCATATATCTCATTACCTGTAGCTCACATAGTAAACAGCCTTGTGCCACCTTCAGTTTTTTTATTAATCTACTACCCATCTGCATTTTCCACCCACATTCTCCATCACAGGGTGAATTTAGTGCACTAAGTTGCCATTAGGCTTGTGGTGTGGCGGTAATAAGAGATGGTTAGGTATAGTTATGCTATACGGCTTCTTGGTACAGCAGGTAGAATGTGATTTGTAATGGCAAAAAAATTTCTATGTTTCATAACCCCCACTTTTTATGCAAATGCATCCAGAGCTTCCTCAGACATTAATACTTCATATATGCTATGTTCTTCCTTTGCAAGGACACTTCAGGCAGTATGAAGATAAAAATGTGTGGAGAAAATAATAATTTGTCAGGAGCACTTGCTAGCCTTCAACTTTTGAGTGACATGAACCTGCTGGTGTTCCTCACACTATTCGATCCGTAACACTTTATTTTAAGGTCCAATTCTCACTATTAACTAGCATGCATATTACTGATATTGGCGTTATTATACTTAAAAAAGCACAATTAATGTCTTATCTGATTCAGACATTTTTAGATGCGTAATTAGGACCATGACTTAACAAACTACATTACGAATGATAATAAGCCGAAAAAAAAAAAAATTAGGAGTTTATTGAGACAATACCTATAGTCAATAGTAAGATTTGGAAATCTTAAAATAAACTTTGACCAACTATTATCTTTAGGATGTTAACTCCCATAACCAATATTGAACAAGGACATATAAAATAAAATAAAGTTTGGTATCATAATCAATGTTGAACAAAGAAAAAACAAACAAACAATTTCAATTAATTTATAAGTTTAGCTGAAACATGATTTACAGTAGCAGAAAACAAGATCAGCAGTTAGAATTTTTTGAAAACTACTGTGAAAAAATATATATGCATTTTTTTTGTAACTGTATATGTTTTCTTCTGACAAATAACGAAAACTGAATTAACTTTTTGTCTACATTATTCAGTTATTTTCTGTATCATCAAGAGCTTTCTGTCTAAATTGTTCTGCTATTTTCTGTATCAAATTTTTATTGTTATTTTCTTTATAAACATGAACTATTTGTCTACATTATTCTGTTATTTTCGGTATCAATTCTTATACAGAAAAACACATTTTAAATATATGCAAAAAATGGCTCTTGCAGCCTCCCAGAAATACTAAACCATATAACTTTTTAATCAGAGAAGATGGTGAATGTACCTGTCAAGCTCCCGAAAGCACATTAAAGTGCTTGTTTTATTTGAAAAAAGGCAGTCATTTAAGTAATATTCACTCAAAATCTGGTCCTCTCCCATTCAAACCTGGTGCGCATGTGATAAAGTTCATTTTTACAAGTTGTGAAGTTATAATTACGACATCAGGTGCTATCAAGTCACTTTGGTAGGAGCAAGATTGTGATGTGCCTTTTCTACTAAAAATCAGCAAGATCATTTAACTTTACCTTTTAACAATGATGAATAAAGAATGCTCATCAGGTGTGTTTTTGCTTGTGCAGTGAAAATTGTATACTATAATGTTTTGTACATGCATCTTTGCTAGTTCTATTGTAAATTTTAAAATAATAATAATCATAATAATAATTTTCTTTTTTTATGCCTTTCTAATAAAAATCAGCCAAAGATCCATTATGTAAGTTTTTAACTTTCTTAATCAATGTATTATTGGAATAAAGAATGCTCATCAGGTGTGTTTTTGCTTGTGCAGTGAAAATTGTATACTATAATGTTTTGTACATGCATCTTTGCTAGTTCTATTGTAAATTTTAAAATAATATCATACTAATAATTTCTTAATTAAAAAAATTACTCGTCAATCAAAGACACTGCCTCTCTGGCGTCTGACATGCTTTCTCACTGACGCACCCACAACTCTGGGCTTAATAAAATCAATTTCCCCTCTTGTAATTATGAATTCATGCGTAAACTTGTAAATACAGTCTTTCCTACATGACTTGAAAGCACTGTTAGAGCTAGTAACTTTCCCATGCACCTCACGTTTTGAGAACCACTGAATAACTGTCATTTTATGAAATGTAAATCTATAGCAGCGTGAACATCCTGCCAATCATCTCCTCGTGTGTTCCACAGAAGAAGAAAAAAAGCCCTACAGGTTCTTGGAACGACATGAGGAAGAGTAAATTAATTTTGGCTGAACTATTTTTTCAAATGCAAGTCCTCTGAGAACAGATCTGAATGTGTCAAACACCTTCATATAAAGGAGAAATGCGTGTCTTGGCTGTTTTCACACGGTCCCTATGTAATGCTAATGAGCGACTGAAGCTGTGAAACACTCACATGTCTAATTAAGATGCGGCACTAATGCACCTTTTTCTGAGTGCTAAATGCACTAAAATTAGATGGCAGAAACGTTCAACGCCAACTGGAATCATCTTCCTATTACATGGGTGGGATTTTAATGAGGGTTTCATATAATCCAATTACCCCCGAAAATTAATTCATTCACAAATCCCCAAGTGCTGGAGGTGTATATGCGTGCATATTGGTGATCTTAATGAGCTTTCAAAATTTTGGTATATCTCACTTGATTAGTTGAGATTAGTATGGGATTCAATTCCACTTCCAATAACACCATATAAACATGGTAATTCCTTCGTCTCTAGACCCCCGCACTTTCATTGACTTTACAGAACACTTTTTTCGGCCTTCACTCTAAACTTGAAAGTGTTCCTGAGCTTGTGCTCCCATGGGGAAAGCTGGACAATCACCTCCTCGCCCACCCATAGGAGAAAGTCTTGATAGATGAGTCTCATCTATTAAATCAAGATCTCAATAATCCTACCTCCCCACGCCAACGGCCTGGTATAACCATCACAACCATTACTGTGTCGCCTGCATTGAGCCGTCTGTTCCCCCCGCTCGGGCTGGCACTTGGCCTTTTCCGCCCACCCTCCCAATGGTGCTTTTCCCCCACTGTGACACAGCCTTGCCCAGCCGCGCTCTGCCTCAACAAGCGGCCCATGTTTCTCACCGCGCTCGTTAGTTGGTCAATCGTGGTCCTGGGGACCACTGCTACACGAGAACATCGTATCTGACAACTCCGGTACATCACGCACCCACACACCAGCACCCTTAAAAAACATCTTTTGAACCACCTCTGATGCCACTTTTGGCATTTAGTCCACCTGGAGCAGCGGGTTTTTGTCTGCTAAAAAGTGGGTTTTTTGAACGACACACTCCCAAGGGGATAAATCTAAAAACATTGTCGTGTGGGACTGTAAAAAAGCAGGTATTGCAAAAACATGAGCATGTTATATTAATATGTCTGTTCCTTCTGTATCATCTCAGTGAGCTTTTATTAAGTTTTACACATGTGCAGTAAGACGATTTTATCATTTTCTGATGTTTCAGTGTGAATGAGAAACTTTTGGAAAACGCTTGAAAACGCTAATGTGGATGACAAAGAGCGCTTTGAAACGAAAACACCTTTTTTCAGATGTATCTGGATTAATGTAGATGTAGCTTCAATTCAGTTCATGGAGCACTTTCTTATCAATCTGATGATGATGATCTGAATTATGTATATTAAATATGTAATACATGCAAAATGTGCAAAGTGGTGGATCCCCAGAATCAGTATTGCAAACCACTGCTCTAAAGTATTTGTACTTTTTTGCCAATAATTATTTTTTGAGCATCAAAGACTAAGTCATGGAGATTTCAAACTTGGTGGGCTGGTTACAAATCCCCTCCATTACTCATGCACACACATGCGTTGGTAGCAAATCTGATCAGTTATTTAATTTTATTTTTGATTCTCTTTCAGCCCCACCCCCCCAAAATAGTTCCATATGCTATCACCTGTGCCAGATTTTGCGTCCCAGCTACACGCACACCCACGTGAACACATGACTGGCTGCATGAAAGTATCATGTATACAAAATGTGGGTCAACTAGGGACCCCCCAGCAATTGGGTGTTTTGCTTGATCCCCGCGGTTGGGTTCCTACCCACCCGGTTGGGTTGCCTCCTTTCACCCACCGCTGGGTCACCCCCGCCCAATGCTGGGTTTGTCCCTATTTTACCCAGCACTGGGTGGTATGTAACCCAGCATTTTTTTTAGAGTGTATAGAATAAACTGTGTATTATAGCAAATCCAAAGTGTTTTTAATCACTCCTCTCAACTGCCATTCCGGCTTTTTCAGTTCCCTCTCATTGCTTGAGTGATTCTGATGTGACAAAACCCACTTCTCGCTCACGGGACGTTTCAAAGATTTCTCTCCTCTCCACTTTGATTCGTTTTCTTCTATTTTCCGCACATATTCCTGACAGGAGCACCGCAAACTTATAGGTGAAATGGTATCGGCACTGAAGTGCATGATTGGAACTTGTGTTACTGATTATGCACAATTATCAACCTAAACTGGGGCAAATCAACCCAGATTCCTTACCTAAAGACTGAGCTCAACCTTTGGGTTGAAGAAATAACCCACAGTGTGTGCTGTCTTGACAGTGTAGATAGCTTTAGAGTACTACAATCAATCATTTCACAACAAAAATCATTTACATAGACATTGTTAGAACAAAAAGTTGGAAACAGGATGCTTTCACTCACAGAACTCACTGAAAGAAACATAAATCAAGGCCTGTGTTTTACACACTCTTTCACAAAACACAAAGTGACTAAGTGATCTAAGGGAGAAGGGACACTTTACGATGAGCTTCAAAGGATAGCATTTTAGACTTTCCCTTTTGGACATCTTTTCTCCCCTGTGCTCTTAGCAGTAATGAAAAACATTTAAAACATTTACTTGGTAATGAATCTTGGTCTTCAAAGACTTGCCTTTTTATGTGTGGGAACACAGATCTTGCATGTTAATCCAACAAGAAAATGCCAGATCTGATCTGTTTTTTTGTAGTCAACTTCAGTGGATTAATTTGGGTTTTTTGAAAGGTCCCCCACAACACAAACACACACACACACAACAACACACACCCACACACACACACAACACAACACAACACACACACACACACACACACACCCACTCAGGTTTACTTTTGTGAAAAGTGGGACATCCCATAGGCGTAATGGTTTTTATACTGTACAGACTGTATATTCTATTGCCCTACACCAACCCTACCCCTAAACCTACCCCTCACAGGAAACTTTGTGCTATTTCAGATTTTCAATACACTCCATTCTGTGTGATTTATAAGTGTTTTGAAAAGTGGGGACATGGGGTAATGTCCTGAAAAGTCACCTTCTCCTTGTAAAACCTATGTCATACCCATGTCATTATAAAATTTGTGTCCTCATTTGTCCAAAAACGCGTACACAACACACCAAAACACCCCACACAACACACACAAAGCTAGGTAAGCATTCTCGTTATGCTGAGCTGTTTTGGTTTTATGTAGCCTGTCTTTAGTTTTCACTTATCTCTGACCAAAGCACCTGTTTAGCAAGGACTATCTCCTCGTCTCAGCGGCAGCGAAGAAATGCTTATCTCTGTCAATTGTAGCTTAACTCTTGTATTCTCTCTTAAACCAAAGACAGCTACATTTGAGTTGCCCTAGGCACGGAGCACAGCTTACTAACTGTTTTCTTTTTCTTTAACTTTTTTTTATCAACTCCATGATACTCTTTTACGAGGACTACTCAGCACGGTAGAGTTTGCGAGTTCTGTAGTTTTTGCTTTGGCAAACTAAAGGAGGCTGTTTCTGTACAATTCTTAAACCATTTTCCCAACCCTGATTAGTATACATGATTCGTACTCTTACAGACAAAATGGCTTGAAGAGCAATTTTCTTTCCTGTGTTGACATATTTCCAGATGAAACAGGAAGTTTGGGCAGGGCATGTGGAAGGGTGTTTTTTTTTATTTAGTTTTTTAAATAGGCTTCAGTTATATTGCAGCCATAAACCCTGATTTGCTACTTGCTTTAGGGACTTCCTCATTTTTGAAAACATTTGAGTGGACAAAAATCCTCACTGGAAAAATGTGTCTGTGTTGACATTTCTACAAAATTGCTTCTTGCATTTTGCGGGACACTTTCAAAGTGAAATGTCCAGTGAGTAGCACTAAAAGCATTTTCAGTTTATCTGAAACAGAAGAATGTGAATCAGGCAATGGCTTATTACATTTTTGTTGTTGTTGTACTTACCATGGCAGTTCAGAAATGAAATGTTGGTGAGTGGCGCTAAAAGTTTAATGCAAAATTTTTTTAAATAGGTTCTTTTAGCTGCTCTCTCACAATTCTTTGAGCCCTTTATTCTTGACTTGTGTTACACAGGACTCGTACCTGAGCCCTTCACATCACAAGTACAATGCTACCAGGTGCGCTAAGAGCAATTATGATGAGTCAGAAACAGCAAAATATGGAGAAGGTTATAGGTGCTACAATATGCATCAGTATATTACTTTAGTAATCATGAATTATAGTAAAAGTGTTTTGAGGTCATAATACAGTCTGTTAAGGGGGCTGACGAGACGTGAGACTTGCGGATCCATTCGCAGAGCTTTATTAGACAAAGGCAGAGAGTGGTAATACAGCCAGGATGGAGCGCACCTCGAGAGCAAACAGGATAGGTGGGCAAAACACAAGAATAGTCTGGGCTAGCACAGTCGCGCACGCTCGGCAGCCCGCCTCACCGGGGCCCCGACCTCCCGGGGTGAATCCCAGGGCACAGGCGAAGATAAGAAACCGGGCCGGCTACGGTAAGGCTCCGGCCCCTGCCTAGGGCTCGGCCCCCCAGCTGAGGGCTCCGGCTAAGGCTCCGGCTCAGAACCTGCCCCCCCCCCCCACCCCCCCCCCCCACCCCAAAAAAAAAAAATTAAACCCCCAAAAAGACAAAAAAACCACAATACACCACCAACACACAAGGTCGCTAGGCTAATGACTCGGGTAGGGCTAGGGATAAGGCTAGGCTCCGGCTAGAGAAGGCGATTACTGACCAGTGGCTACATTTGTCGCTGTCAAGGTCCATATAATGACTTGCCGTCTACTCTCTTTGCTATTATTTTGGTGTAGCGTAGATCTTATGCTCTGTAGGGGAGTGGGGATCGAATGTTTACTGTTTCCATTCTGGTCTTTTAAAGGTTGTTTTACCAACTTCACTGGCAGAGGGAAGGGATACTGTTGACTGATACTGCAGGTATACTAGGCAGGGAGTGATATGAAAACAGCTGGGTGCAATTCAGTGAAAAGGGTGTGCAATCGTGCCTGGTGCAATCAGTGCAATAGCCTCAGTTCTTTGCTCCTGGGTGAAAGTAGTCCGGGGTGCTATGCAACAGTTGGTGTGGTGCGAGAGTCAATGAAAAGGAAAGTTCATGGACCAGATTCGTGACACAGAGTATTGTGCAAGAACGCATAAATAATCTTAAGGCATAGTTTCACCAAAAATGAACATCCCAATAATTTACTCATACTCAAGCCAGCGTGTTATGACCCTAGGATGTAGGCGTAGCGTAAGTTGGTGAGAATATTGTAGTTTTGCAAGAACAAGTTGTTTTCAGGAGCAAAGGAAAAGCAGTCTCCTCTTGGCTTATGTTGAAATCCTCCGACATTTTTCTTTACACATCCTCGTTTTGTACTTCTAATTCAGACAGGTTTGCTTGCTCTCCCCGCTGCGCTTCCGTTCGTTACTTCTCAACGGATTACGCTGTAACAACCTCTGTGTGAACAGCATACAGTTAGTGGAAGCTAGAGATTCCGTTTATAAAGTATGAATATGGATATTTTTCTTAGAAAAGTCCATCGATTCGCTACAGGAGGCCTTTGATCACCCCCAGGAGCCATGTGAGACACTTTTTTTTTAATGGATTTGTTGGCTGGTTGATAGTTTTATTGGATTTCTATGGCCTAAGAGCCAGGACATTTTTAAAAATAACTTTGATTGGATTTGTCTGAAACAAGAAAGTCATATACACGTAGGAGGCTGGGGGTGAGATTTTTCATTTTTGGGTGAACTATCCCTTTCATTAATAATCTTGCCCATAATCATGAAAAGGAAATACAAAATTGGTGTTTTACTCCACAATGGACATTTCAGTTTGAAACTGCAGTGAAATGTGTGTATATGTCCATTTAATGTAGCTAAAATATAGGCCGAAGCATTTGTTTTTTACGGTGGCCGAGAGAGCTCAACGCGCTGCAAGTGAAAAAAAACCCCGATCTTCATTAATTGACAACACACACGCTGCAAATGCTCACAACACAACCAAATACTCAACACAAACAAATGAAGAAACACGCTGCAAAACAGAAACGCGCTGCAAATGCTCACAACACAACCAAATAAAAGGAACCGCGTGCAACACAGAAGGACGAATTGCAGCTGAATTATTTATTGTTTGGTGTGAGCTTTGCAGCGTGTTTTTGTATTTGTTTGTGTTGCAAGTATTTGCAACAGATGTTCTGTCAAACTGATGAAGATGTTTTCTTAATTTGCTGGTGCTTTTTCTATTTCCATGTGTTTTCTGAAGTTGCATCGCGTTGAGCTCTCTCTGCCACCGTCGTTTTTGCACCTTTTTCCAATAAGCTTGGGTTGCAAATATCTGTGTTATGGATATTAATTGTATACCTGCTAAAAGTGACTTTTGTAACAACTTTTAGGAGTATACTGGCATTTTAGATGACCTTGAAACAATCAAACAAACATGGACTAAATATTTCATGAAGTCTTCCATTTGTAGTGCCTGGGCTCTGTAACTGTGGACGAAAGCTAATATAGGCAGCATTCTGAGTTGTTAAAACAAAACAAAAATAACAATCATTATGTTCACTAAATTCCACATTGCAGCCGTTTTTGTGAGAAAGCACCTGCGGGTACCAGACCGTAATCATCCTCTCTTCCCTCTGCTCTCATTCTGCACTTTCCTCACCAAATCAGATGAATTATTAAAAGTTACGGTTCATTCAGGCGAGCAACGGCATGGCTTTCTGCATGAGTGAGCGCCATGGACGGCGTGTGTGCATTTAATACAGCGTCTGTACACAGGGGGCACCAGCGGCCAGGGAATGGAGCACAGATGAAACTGCTCGCCTCTGCATTTTCCCTGTCAACACTGCCAAACTGCCTCAAACAAATTCAGTCAGCACACTGTCATGAGAGAGATAAAGCATCTAACAATATCAAAACTGCCTGTCTGTCAACACATAGCTGCTTTACCTCACTCAGTCCTCCCAGCACTGAGCAAACCGTCAATGAACTACAGAGAGATAAGCATTAGAAAAAGAGATAAGTGAAGGAAAAACGTGAAGTAATGGTTTGAGAAAATGAATGGTGACAAGTATGCTAATCCTTTGTCGCTGACTTTTGGTTTTAATACAACCCTAAATTCTGCCATTATTTACTCTAAATATAAATAAATGGATGGCATTTAATTGTGAATGATGTCAAATGTGGACACGTGGTCACTACTCTTCCAAAATGTTTTTTTGTTTTCCACATAAATAACTATTTAATTTGGAATGATGGTTGTGAGAGAAAATAGATAATTTTTTATTTGTTCCTTTATTGGTTTCGGAACAACATGTGTTTTTATATTCTATGCATTTATATTTTTTTTTTTTTTTTTTTTTTTTTTTTTTTTTTTTTTTCTATATTTTATGTAAATATGTAATATACTTCTTTCAACTCCTGTTACGATTATGTAAGGCCACTAAACCATGCAATTTAGAGGTTTTAAAATGTATAATAAATTGTTTTCATTTAGTTAAAGTTTTTGTATTGTTTCAATTTTTTTTTCCATTTTCTTTTTTAAACTTCTGTTTTATTTTTTCTGGATTCTATTTAAATAAATTAAAGAAATTAAATTAAATTAATTTAAATTATAAAAGAATGTATAATACTGGAAACATGAAACTTACTCAGAATGCTGTTTTCCATTTTTAAATTCTGTTTTAGTCTAATACATTGCTAATCAACAAGCAGATACTAATATAGTAATAATAATCTGTTTAAATGAATCTATATAGGCTATCATTTTATTATGTTTTTACTACATAAAGTTAAACTAAATTAAAATTATACATGCTGCTTTGGCAACCAGCTAGCTGAAATAAAATGAACTATAAGTATATATCAAGGGCGCTACAGATGGCGGCATGACCAGGTCCTTAGGAGGCTGGCAGAGATCCTGGAGAGACAGAGGCAGGAAGTGAGTAGAGGGCATTCTGCACCAGCAGGCCGTTACATCCAGTTCGTTCAAGAAGGGGGAGGTGGCACAAGCACCACTCCAAGAGTGCCATGGAGACGACCCTCTTGACCCAGGATTGCAGCATGAGAGTCGACCTTGACAGGAATCTCCAATTCTGCACCCAGACATCGTGATGTGGTCCAGCAGCTCCAAAATAGTACTCCTTGTTGAGTTAACCATTCTGTGGGAGGCAGGGATGGAGGCTGCATGGGAAAGGAAGAGGTTGAAATACGATGATCTCGCGGCTGAGTGCAGGGAGGCGGGATGGAAAACCATCATTTACCCGGTAGAGGTGGGATGCCACGGCTTCGTGGGGACATCAGCTGTTCACCTCATTAGAGAGCTGGGAGTGTCTGGAGCACACTTTAGGAAGGCCCTCAAAGATCTGGCTTAAGAGGCCGAGAAGAGTAGCTTTTGGCTTTGGATAAAGAGGAAGGACGAGTGTTGGGGCACCACCTAGCACAGATGCAGGCTGCAGGGGGTGACAGGGAGACGTCCCTGTCACTGACCCGCCACCAGGAGGCGTTCCGGGCTTAAAGGGGCGAAATGTCAATGAGTGGTGGTACCCGGCTGATGACACTGCAGCCTGCCAGTTCGTAGGCACCGGAGGAGGTGCGTCAGGCAGCAATGCCCTAGCAGGTAAAGACCTGCCTGTGTAACATGTGTGTGTGTCACAACCGGAATGAGAAGAACAAGGAGGGTAAGTGAAATGTGCTGATTTCACAATCCTTCAATAATCCAAACATCACCTGGTGAGAATAAACGTAGGCAGTCTTTAGATGAGCGTGAACAGGACAATCAGTCGGGTGTATGTGGGTGGCATGGTTGGTGGATCCGTGACAGTAGGAGGAGGTACTTCAGGTTCTGTAGAAGAAGGGAGAAGAGGGTTAATGTAAGGTTTGAGCAGAGATACGTGGAAGGAAGGTGATGTTTGGTATGATCAGGGAGTTTGAGTTCATAGATCACTGTATTTATCTGCCTCGTGATGGGAAATGGACTGATATAATGGGAACTCAGCTTCCTGCAGGGCAGTCGGAGATGGATGTCCCGAGTGGAGAGCCAAACTCGGTCACCAGGTTGATACAGGGGAGTGGCAGTACGATGGACATCCGCTTGGCTCTTGTGTCTCCGAACTGCCCATTGGAGCTCGACGTGGGCTGAGTTCCATACCCTCTCGCTCTCACAGAACCAGTAGTCTACCACAGTCTACCACAGGGACTTCTGATGGCTCCATGGGAAGAGTGGAGGTTGGTAACCGAGTATGCACTGAAAAGGTGTTAATACAGTTGTTTCCTGTCGAAGGGAATTTTGTGCGTACTCTGCCCAGGGGAGATACTGGCTCCAACTGTCCTGATGTTCATGACAGTAGGCTTGGAGATACCGCGGTGGTATCCTGAAGACAAACTGACAGTAACTCCCAGCAGACCAAAAAAATCCACACCAGACCCTGGAAATAAACTGAGGCCTTCTGTCTGATACAATATCTTCAGGAATACAGAAGTTTCTGAAGACATGATAGAAGAGAGCTTCAGCGGTTTCTAGCACATGAGTAGATCAAGATGTCATCTATGTAGATCAGGACAAACTTGTTGAGCATATCCCTGAAGATCTCATTCATAAAGTTTTGAAATATAGATTGTGAGTTTGAAAAGCCATACGGCATCAATCGGTACTTGTAGTGTCCTGAGGGGGTTAGGAAAGCAGTTTTCCATTTATCACCTTTACGGATATGGATGAGATTGTAGGCACTGCGAAGATCCAATTTGGAGAAGATACGAGCTCCACGGAGTTCCTCTAAGGCCGCAGGGACCAGTGAAAGAGGATAGGCGAACCGTCTGTGAGTTTAGAGTTTGATAATCTATACATGGACGTAAGCCCCATCCTTCTTGGCCACAAAGAAGAAGCCAAATGCAGCTGGAGAGGTGGACGGACAGATGAAACCCTGGTGAAGGGCCTCTTTAATGTACTCCTCCATGGAGGTACGTTCCAGGATCGAGATAGAATAAATTTGTCCTTTCTGTAATTTGGCCCCAGGCAGCAGGTCTATTGTGCAGTCCCATGGCCGATGTGGTGGGGGGCGAGTAGCCACAGTCTTGCTGAACACATCCTGGAATGCCTTGCATTCTGCTGGGATCTTTACTGCATTCTGTGAATCTGGACTTTCAACTGATTTAGAACAGATAATTGCTTGGGAGAAATCACTGGGTATCTCGGGAAGCTCTTTTATACACTCTTTGATACAGTACTCACTCCACTTGAATATTTCTAGTACCAGTGGATCGAAGGCTGATGTTGAGCGAGCCATGTGTGTCCAAGGATGATATCCACCGTCCACTGCACTCTGTCGCCTCATCAGAATATGTTGCGGGTTTGGCCATGGGACATGCGGAGGCAGATGAATTGACGGGAAGTGATAAACGGAGTGACCAGTTCAGCGAAGGGATTTGAGGCGGCTGGATCCTGTGTTTCCATCTTGTTCTGTTGAGGGGTGGTCTTTCTGTCACAACCGGAATGAGAAGAACAAGGAGGGTAAATGTGTTCTTTATTACACAATCCTTCAGTAATCCAAACATCAACTGGTGAGAATAAATGAAGGCAGTCTTTAGATGAGCATGTCTAACAGTCTTTTACTTCTCTTAGCTGGGCTAATCGGATAGAGCACACAAGTCCAATCATGGGGATATCCAAATGGAAGAAGGTAATCCAAGGTATAATCCAAACAGGTAAATCCATGAAGCAAACAGGTAGGTGAGCAACCTTGAGACCAGCCGGTGAGTGAATGGAGTGAACAGTCTTTTATGTGGTGAAGGGAAGTGGCTGAAGGAGGTGGCGATTAGTAGTCAGGTGATTGTGATCGGGTGGGCGTGGTTGGTGGATCCGTGACAATATGTGATAACCTATATATATTTTAAGTTTAGTTGATGTTCATTTTATTTTAAGTAACTATTAATTTGTTTGTTTGTTTTTTATGGTTTCGTTTTTTTATTAACTATAATAACCCTGCTTTAGACTACATTACAGCTCAAAAAAGCACATTTTTGTACGGAAGAATTAATATAAGCATGTTCCCAGACTTCCATTGTAAGTTCATTAATGTAAACAAATTTTTTTTTTGCTTTTACAAACTGAGGGAGTTTAAATTATTTTCTAATCTAATGACAGTATGGCAGATGCTGTCGATGGAATTGTTTTGAACCCGGCACACTCCTTTAATTACTGTGGTGTAAATCATTTCTCAGCGAGCGTTGTGCGTGATGATAATTCCCTTCCAGCTCTGGGGTTTGGGGAATTCTCGCTTCTGACTTACTGTGCAGTTTCATTGTATTGTTTTGCTTTTTTTATCGTTTGTTAGATGCATAATTGAACATCCAGAGCTACAGAAAGATCAGATTAAAGGGGCTCATCGATCACACTATCATTGATGAATGACTCACTAATTCTCTTTGATTTCTCCCCTCTCCTTCTCTCTCCTCATTCTGTCCATCTCTCAGCAGATTCAATTAACTATCACCTGTCTGTTTCAGGGATTACGTGTGAAATAACAAGGGTGGTTGTGAAAGGATCGGTTGTGAAGGGAGACTCAACTGTTTGGATAAGAGCTGAGTTTAATCAGAGCAGAATGACAGAGAGAAAAAAGGCTGTGTTAAAGAAAAATGGGATTGTGGAATACTATTCACGGAAGTTACCAAGCCCAAGTGTCTTATTAAATGTGATGTGTCCCATGACCTTAATTTTATTAATATCCTGCCTTCACATTTCAAGCCCACATCAGCTCCATTGTCAAAACTGCTAGTAATATAGGCCTATGAAATCCAGTTTATTTTCCCCAAATTCTATTTTTCCTTTTTAATTTTTCTGCATTCTTTTATTTTCATTTTCCGGATTTTTATTTTTTATTTTAATTGTTCTGTATTCCATTTTAATGGTTAAATTACATTTCTAATGCAATGTAATTACATTTCTAATTCTAAGCATGTCTAATGAATTGAAATCATCAAACTTATATAATTTAACAAAAAAATTATGAAAAGTTTAACAAAAATTTCAGTTTTAGGGCCCTAAGAAATCTGTTTTATTATTATTATTTTCAATTTTTTTTATTCTCCATTTTAATTTTTCTGGATTCTGTCTTAATGGCTTAGTGAAATTATAATAATAAAAAAGCATGTCTATCGACTAAAAAGTTTAATAATTTAATAATTTATTACTCAGATTTTTTAAATTATGTTTTTTACAATAATAGGGCCACCCCAATGGACCAGGCAGTTTCTTTGCTTCACTTCCATCAAGATGATGGTTATATTGAGGATTATGTGGTGAACTTTTGTGGACTGTGCCATTTGGTGGATTGTAATGACATGGCTCTTAAGGAGATTTTTTTTTACTATGGGTTAAATGAACCCGTTCGTTCATGAGGGGGAAAAAAATAAATGTCAACATATTGACTATGCCTTGTTGTTGAGTGGCTCTTCATTTACTGTGGGAGAAGCAAATGAGGAACCCTGCAATGCCCCTGTTCACATCATGGCTGCCACGCCAGAGCCTCCAGCCAACATGGACCCCATAGTAGAGTCTTCAGCCACAGTAGAGTCTTCAGGTGTTTAAAACTGGCTTCCAGTTTGGAGGACATGCCACTTACATTGGTGCAAGCTGCTGGCATCTCTACGGTGGTCCGAGGTCTGAGGGTCTCTGAGGTGGTCCCGCTGTCAGTCGCACTCTTTTATGGGGGGGTGTGGGGGGGTGGGGGGGACAATGGACCACATTGTGTGTTTGGGCTACACACTGCTCATCTAGTCTGCGCCAGCAGCCCATCCAAAAGTAGAATCTGCTGGATCCCTCTCCAGTCCATGAGTCCACTCCTGAGCCAGCTCAAGCCCCAGAGCTCAGTCCTGTGTTGGCGCCAGCCTGTGAGTTTCCTGCCTGTCCTGTTTCGAATGCACTGGTCACACATGAACTCTCTGTCCTGTCATGGCCAAAGAGGCCGTCTCTGAACTCACAGTCTGCCTTGTCACGGCCAAAGAGGCTGTCTCTGATGATTGCCTGTCTGTCTACAGCCATGGAGTCCGTCTCTGAAAACCGTGCCTGTCATGTCGCGGCTATAGAGGCCTTTCACGGACTCTCTGCCCGACATGGTACGGACACTGAGGTTGTTCAAAGATATTCTGCCTGTCATGTTGCAGCCAGAGTCCGCTCACAAACTGTCTGCCTGTTCCATCACGCCAGGTGGTCCGTCCATGTCTCTGCTCCACCATGGCCTCCTGATCTGCCCTGGTTGCCTGCTTCACTGGCTCCACCTTGGTCTCTGGCTCCACCCTGGTTCCCTGACCTTTCATGGTGCTCCAAGGTCTCCGTCACTGCTCCACAGTCTAGACCCTCCACTGTTCCATGGTCCAGATCTGCCATTGATTTATGGTCCAAGCCCCACTCTGTGCCATGGTCCAGGCCTGCCACTGCACCACGACCCTCTTGTCCACGGCCCAGGTCCATTACTGCACCACAGCCCTCTGCTTCAGAGGCCTGGCCTTCCATCCCACCTCCTGGACCACTTCTACTCCATCAGTCTCCTGGACCTTTTGTTTTATGTTGGGTTTTGGGTGGGTGTTATGTTAGGGCATCTGGAGCCGCCCTTAGAGGGGAGGATATGTAATGTGGTGTTTGGGTTTTGTTTCATATTCATGTTGGTCTTGTCCTGTGTTCGTGTCATGTTCTGATTTGTTGGCTAGTTTATGGGTCTTGTTCCATTGGTTGCATTTGTCATGTGAACCCATTTGATATATATATATATATAATATATATATATATATATATAGATATATATCTACAGCACACTGCGATTATAGTTCCTCATGTTGCCAATGTTCTGGCGCCTAGCTTTGTCGTACTCTACTGTTATTCCTGTACTACCACGGCTTAAGTTCTTAAGCTCAGCCCCCCGGGCGTCTTTGTCCATCAGTTCATGGATTAGGTTCATTTTGTATCTCGTCCCCTTGCAGTCGCGTTTACGCTTCATAAATACTGCACTTGGGTCTCACTATATTCGCCAATAGACTATATATTGTCCACGGCGTAAATAGTTTCAGATTGCTCGTTTGCATACCGACATGGTTGACAGATGTTAATGCACAATTACCATTTTAGACAGGCTAACTGTAATACTGTATTACCAGATTTCCATTTGAACTGAAAGCTATGCGCTGCCTGTTTCACAGCAAACTAACACAAAACTGGACATTCATTCACTTGGAAAACGCTTCACTCCGGCCAGCAGCTAAAACCGGCAGAACATATACTACTCACGGCAAACCCGCAAAATAAAAGCTGCTGATTAGGTTAGAATGATGAATAATTCATCGTAAAATAAATCAAAATGCAAATATTAGCATTGTATTTTTAATTGTATTATAAAATAATTGTATGTTTATTTAATACTCACTTTTTATTTAAAATAGAATAGTATTATCACACTCTATTTATTTCGTTTATTATTTTATTTAAAATACAAAATATATGAAGTGCAATAATATTATCCCTATTATTAATTATTTTATTTTTATAGTTACATAATGAGTCACACTATGTGCAGTCTAAGCACCAAACCAAATCTCCAAGAGCTCTCATGAGAACCAGACTGAAAGACTTATGTGCACCCCTGTATATAATAGGGATGGATCTTATCGTTTACGATATACCAGTAAAAATGTTCCCCACGATGAGAATTAGTCTTCCCGTGATAAGAACGATAGAATCTAGTTGTTGACATATTTCTGTGTGCGAACTTGAGGAGAGAAATGGAGGAAGGTGGACGTGAAACTGAGGAGTAGTTTATGGGTAAATGAGGAGCTGCCTCTACAATTTGGAACTGGTTTGGTTTGTGCGATGAATAAATGTACTACAGTACCATGTGTGTGACAGAGTTTTGCATGTGTACGAGCCAACAAAGAGATTTATTGTAATACTTTTACTCCAAATTCACTTCATAATATCAGTTGAATGTTTTAAATAACTTCTTTTTGTGACCAGACTTGGTTTCATATCACAGAATGAGGTAGAACTCATACTATTTTATAGAATTCTATACTGTGATAAAGGCTATGTGTCACGTTTGCTACTGTGAGGCGCTCGGAGACGAAGGAGCGAGGAGTGGAATTCAACCATATAGGTTTTACTAATATCCAGGGACCAAGGAAAACACACGTAGCAAGGGTAGACATATACAATTCCAGACGAAGGAGAACAGAACGGGCTAGAACTCAAATAGGGCAGATAACGAGGGGCAGACAGGTGAGGAGGATAACTAATAATGAGACAGAGGGAGAAACTAATGAACTATGATGACAGGAACAGGAAGATAACCAAATAAGGACAAAAACCTAACCTGGAGCACGTGGGGGAAGAAAACACATACAGACACAGAACAGAGTCTGACACTATGTTGATTAACATTGCATTATAAATATACTTTATTCTTATAAAAATACCCAAGCTGGCTTGAAGAACACAGATAGACCACATATCGTCACAATCGTGTGTTTATTGTTTTCATGGATGATCAGTTTAAGCATTTCTATCTTGTTTTAATTCAGCTTCAGCAATAGCGAGATTTCTCTGTCCATATTAGGGATTTCCTTGAGCGTCATCAGTTCTATTACTTCTGTGATTCTGTACTGGCTTCTAGTATGAATGAAACCGATATTACACTACGTGTGTGCTCACAACACCCTTTTTTGGGTAAAAATAGGAAAGATACTTCTCTCTAAAGAAACAGGAGTTTTTTTTTGGATGCATATGAATTATCATCATTGATATTGTTATCGCAATAAATACCAGAAAATATTGTGAGGCGTTTTAAGTCATAAACCCTTCCCAGGTATAACCCTACTTTTAATTTATTCAACCAAAATTTGACCATTAACCAAAGAGATGCTGGAATTCTTAAGCTTGGTTTCCTCATACCCATATTGATTCTTGCAATGCCTTTTTATTGGAATATCTTCCAAAACGTATGTTGTTCCAAAATCAATACTTTGATTTGAAAAAAGACTTTGAATTAGGGACACGTCATAATTCACAAATGTTCAACAGACACACAGTGAGGAAAGCCATTAAAACACACATTTTCAAAGAATATTTATGTAATATACATCTTGCAAAGATCCTTATGTTTTAAAATTAAATCTTCTGGACTGACTCATCAGGATGAGCCAGAACAGCCTGAGGCTAGAGAAAGATAGAAAGTCCTCAGGAGAAATTGATAAATATATAGACGGAGAGGAAGAGAGAGAGAGAGAGAGAGAGAGAGTGTGTTTTTCATGCCCAAATGGAGAGACGGAGGCAGCTGGGTATTATTGCTGGCTCTCAAATCTTCCAGATGCTAAACACTATCAACTCTAATCGCCAGGAGATTTGGCAAATAAAAACGAAGAGCACAACAAATCAAAGCCTATTTGAGGAAACACTGCCTCCCACGTCACCATAACACAAAGTCAATATGTACTATTGCTCCCAAACTACTGACAAATAAGTGTCGACTGGAGATGAGAAAGCATAACAGTTATTTGGCCATTATGGTGGCAGGTTAGACTCTCTCTTGTGGTAATAATGAACTCCATCAATCCCCATCCATTACCCACCGAGTGGCTGGCACCCTCTAGACGACAATTCTGTGGTGCCCATAAATCACAGAGAGGGTATTCTAACCAAGGCAAATTACAATATATTCAGTGACAAGGTGTAAATATCCCTCTACAAAACCGCACTGTGGCAGTACTACATAGATGGTATCAGATTGCAGTGGTACTTTGATGTTTTAGGGTATGTTTACACGACAACAATGTACTAAAAATGGCAAAGTTTGTCCTTTGCATTTTTTAAAAATTTTGTGTACAGACAACAATGTTGTCAAAATTATCCCTGTTCACACGTATCCGCAAAACTGTAGTTAACATGGAGAAGATAGCGGTATCACTTTTAAAATCGTGCAATTTTAAACTCTTTGAAGTTTGCGTCTTCAAGTCCCCAAAACACCAATATCGTATAAATATAAATAGCCAAAACACAAAAGTTTTCAGTTTTTAGTTGAAAACGGTGTTGTGTAAACACTCCCTTAGATTGACTGTTGTACTGTTGTGATGATACAGTACATCCACATCACTAGGTGTCAGTATAAGTCCAACACAATAGCCATAACAGACAGTAGGATAGGTTGTTCCAAACAGGATAAATCCAAAGCCACTAGAAGGCAAGCCTGCAACCTTTAGCCAAAAAAGCGTAACAGCTAATGCTAACACTTCCGGTTTGCCAGTATGTGGGAAAGGAGACCAGAGGCCATTTTTTTGAATGGATGTCAATGGAGGAGAAGCTTTACTACGCTGAATAAGCAGCATTTTAGAGGAAACAACTTATCATTTAATGAATCGAGAGCCTATCGGCTAATCTTCAACATGTTTTACACTAAACAATACTTTTGGATTTAACTATTTTTAGAGTTTACACCGAAAAAAAATGCCATTTTCTAGAGAGGCATGACTTTTTGTGTCAGGTGGGATACAGCATTTCTCATTCATTCCTATGGTATCCGTAAACGGCGAATGAATGTCGCACAACTTGAAATTCAGTGACGTCAAGGCTGTAATGTGATTGGTTATTAAGGTTCCGACAACTCTTTAAAGCTTTTTTAAAAAAAACCTTTCTCTGAAAGTTTGAGTTTGGAATTAGTTTGCAAGAGTGTGATTATAAACACAATGATGCTGTGAAAGCAACTAGTTAGTAGATGAGTTAACCCGTTTAATGTCACAGACAACCTCTGTAGTAGCGTATTTTAGCCTGATTTTAAGAAAAGTAAATAACATATGAAAATATCTTGAGCTTTTGTTACCCAGACCTTATTTAAGGCATTTATCCAAAAACCCATTCAAAAAACCCATTGACTTTGAAACTAAGCAGCCAGATTTGCTAAAATGCTAATTTCTGTACATCCTCCCTGCAGCACCCTACAGAAAATTACTGATTAACATAAAACACAAAAACATGTTAGAGAACACAACATCTGAGCTGTTAAATAATTACACACTGCCAAAACGAAATACCCTGCTGTCTACTGTCCAGCGGTTTATTACTGAGCTTCTGCTAATTGAATTGAGTTTAATTATCCTGGTTAATGCACATTTGCACGCTGATGAGGGCTGGGTCATATAGATAAAGAATAATTCCCAGATACATGCTGATATCACTGTATGCCTTGTGAGATTAGCACTAATCTTACTGAGGTCTCTGTGTATTAGTTGTGCAGTTAAACATAATGCAAGTATATCAACAGGGTCACGGATGCCAACCGCAATAATGAAGTGCAAATCTCCAGGATTTTGCCTCCCAACATACTTTTTCCTTAACAACAACAAATAGTAAAGCAGCAGTTATCAGGGTTCATCTCCAATTGCTCATGGAGACAATATGATGATTCAGTTGCCATGTACAGTATCTTTCCAAATACAATGCCTTTTTACTGCAAAATCAACAATCTTGAATCGCTACCTGATACTATAAGTTAGGGTTGAAATAAAACAGCTTACAAAAAATACATGCTATTCTAAAAGACATCAGGAGGTATTCAACCATTCATTGGTAAAAAATTACCATACGGTGTAAAAAAATTATTTGTAAAGTTGTAAATAAATAAAATTAGAGTATATATTTACAAGACACGATTTCCGTCTTTCTACTTTGAAGTTTCATGTTTAACTCAAGGTGTGACTTGCAGACTCTCTGAATTATTTCTGAAATTTACTAGCAATTTCTGAGTGAAAATTGTTCCTGCATCAACTTTTTTCAGTGTACCACCAAGTTTGAGATCTCTACGACTTGCAATTTAGGAAACCCTTGGTTTATGCACTCAGTAAATGTACCTAGCCTGCACAGCTCATAAAGAAAGTAAATAAGGTCCATTTTGATTTGATTTTAAAGATGAAATAGAAGATGTGGAGTATTTTGGAAACCAGCTTGAGAACATTCGATATGCCTTTATTTTGCATTGGTTTGGCGACTCTAGTGGTGCAGAAATTACACACACCACCTTTAAGTCAAGCTCTATAAAGACCAAGAATATCAATGCTGAATGTGTGCACCTCTCTGCATAATTGTAGCCTCAAAATCTTTGGCTGCATGTCTTGAAAAGCATCATGTCAAGAGTGTCAAGGAATCTGTGGTGATTTATTGATTGACAGGTGGAGGTTGGAATGCAGGCACCCTTTATAAGTGCCTAACATCAATCAGCGTGTGTGTCCTGGGCATACCTGACAGTGAGAAGGAGATGCAAGGAACCGAGAACATCGAAGACCAGAGAACAGAGAGGAAATGATGAGTGTGAGAACAAGAAACCATAAGAAAAGTGTAAGTGATGGTTTGGAACACTTTTTTGGAACGGAGGCTTTCAGCTCACCGATATTTCATTAACCTCTTGAAACCCAGCAATTAATTTTTTTTCAATCCTCTGTAGAGGCCTTTCATACTTTTATACTTGGATGTATGTCGCAAAACAGAAGGAAAGATATGTTGCTACTTTTATTTTCATTTTGGAGCTCATCTGTTTGGCAAGATAAAAAAAAATCATTTTGTGACAGAAAAAAAGAGAATACTTAATTGGAATTTTGAATATATATATATAATATAATATAATACGTTTTTTGGTGCAAAGGTTAGCACTAAATACTCCTTTAGAATTTAAACACTTATTAAATGCAGATAATCAATAGTATAGTGGTGTTCATAAAACAACAACACAAACACCTTTTCTATAACTATAACTATATAGTATTATTCTATAATACTAATTTTACATAGATTATGAAAGAAAATTCTTGTTCATTTGTTTTAGTTAGCATCTCTACAGAGAACGTTCTATAAAATATGAATGAAATACTTTCAATCATCATATTGTTTAAAACATTGTTTCTTATACTCAAACAAGCTCTATGATTTAAAATCCTCCCTACCCCCCCAAAAAACTCTAGGCCCCTGGATGTAAATAGAGTGATATAGATGATGCTACAATATATTAACCTCATGAAATAGCATCAAGTATTCACCTCTGGTGAATATGATGAACATCAATGGACCTTTTTGGTTTACTGAACCCTTTGATAATCATTGTTCATAGTTTAGTTTGGGCTGCTCAGAGGGGCAGAAAGTTTAATTCTTGACAGGTCAGCCAATGAGGATCCAGCTTCAATGGCTCCACTGTGAGATCTGAGCAATTAGACAGACCAGACCGATCAAACCCAGCCCGGTGAGGGTGTGTTACATGCAAAAAGAAATCAAGTGGCCTGCAGGTTCAAGAAATCATTTGTCCTTTAGAAATAGCAGGCAATATGAAAGGCACAGACAGACAAATCTAGCTGAGACGGGCAGCAGTTGTTTAACCAACCCATTTATTAATAGGACAATCACTCTGAAACAACCAAGGGTTAAAGAACTTATTCAAAGGCACAGATGGAACACAGTCGTCAACCAATCAGATAACAGCTTGTCAGATCAAAAAAGCTAATTTTTCTGTGTCAAACAGTCAGTGAACAGACTGTGAATGTAAAGAAAATCTAGTTACATAAAGAAAGAATTGTGATTTTTCACTCTTGCCAGGTTTGCCTTATTCATGAATTATAATAATTACTCCATTGCAAAAAGGAATGGATATAGATTAATCCACTAGAAAATAATTCCTGGCTTCTTTTGAAATATGTCATGGTTTGGGTTTTCCAACTGTCAAATGGCATTGATTAACAATATATTATGTTTGTGTACACAAGAGAAAGCTAAATTAATAAATAATTAATGAAAATCACTGCAGTGATGGAGGACCAAAACTGCAGAAAGAAATATAAATAAGAACTAATTTAATAAATAAATAAATAAATAAAATGACAGGAAGATAAATAAAGGAATAAATGACTTGATAAAAACAAATATAGTTAATTTGTAATAAAATTTAACCCTGAATTAATTTTTTTATTACTTTTTGCTTTATGTATTATATTATTTTATGTATTTATTTTTGCATTTATTTTAATTTAATTTATGTATTTATAATTTTTTTTATTCCCACGTGTATTTATTTCCAGATTTATTTATTCATTTATTTCTTCTTACTTTTCCGTGTGCAATTGAGGGAGGCGGTCCTTGCGGAGCTCCGGTGCATCATTGGTTGAGAGCTCACGCACAAGGTCAGATCAAACTAACGATAGAGATCTGAGTTTGTTGGATCAACTGGAGAGTTCCAAGATATTTTCACAGATTCACATTATTATGTTGAATTATTTTATAGCGACTGAATTCACCTACTTATCCTGACAGTTTCGCCATTAAGTTTAGTTTGATGACGCCTCTAGACACACTTGGTAGAGGTTTCTAAGGCTTGTGTTCATTTTGTAATTACAGAGAAAAGACTCCCAAAAGCATTAAGTTGATCGTAACACAGTTGCATCTAGTGTTTGGAATCGCGGCCCACTGCCATAAAGTTAGCTTGACGTTGGACGTTCAATATTCGCAAGTGTAGGGACCATCTCTAAACTTACATACGACATGCATTAGATTTGTGATATTTAGTTCAAATAAACTGTCAAATTATATCTAAATATTGCTAAATATACCTGATTCATAGATGAACAATTTACAGTTGGTTTTGTGACTAAGTCATTCTCTTCAAATGCTATTGAAGTTACAATCATTGCTTACCAATGTCGTATTTAACTTTAGAGATGGTCCCTAAACTTGCGAATACAGACGTCAACTGCGAGTGGGCCGTGATTCCAAAAAGCATTGTGAGCCTGAGTAGACCATAGGTCTAACTAGGTCCTTTGGTGCAACTGGTTTACCATTGCATTTAGGCTCACAATGCTTCTGAGAGTCACGATTTTCTCTGTGTAATTCGACATAATAATGTGAATCTGGAAAAAATCTTGCAACTCTGCCGTTGATAACACAAAACTCCGATCGCGTTGATGGATCTACGCTCTGCGTGAGCTCTCTCAACAATGATTCACCGATGCTCGCAAGGGACGCCTCCCTACTTTCCATGCTGCACAGGAAAAGTAAAAATAAATAAATATAAGGGGGAATAAAAAAAATAAAAAATAAATAAAAACGCTATGAATAAATACATTTAAAATAAATAAATAAATAAAACAAAAATAATTACAAAAATAATAATAAACAAACAAATACATAAATAAAAATAAATGGTAAAAATAAATACAGAAAATAATACATATAGGAAAAAGGTCATAAAAATAAATTCAGGATAAAATTTTATTACAAATGAACTATATTTGTTTTTATCAAGTCATTTATTTCTTTATTTTCCTGTTACTTATTTATTTATTTCTGCAGGTTTGGTCCTCCATAGCAGTGATTACATATTTTTGTAAACCAACACGGAAGTTAGCATCACCCTCAACAAAAACCCAAAAAGATTTTTCTATTGGCTTTGGATTATTGCAGAAAATAAGCACTGTGGCCAACAAAAGTTTTAATTCTTAAACATTTCATACAACATGATAATATTCACAATGAATGCAATTTTTATGAACTTTGAAGCAAAAAAAAAAACCTTCGCCAGAAGCTTAACGTAGGCTTTCAGTCTTTATTTATAAAACATGTTTTTCCTGAAAGTTTGAATTAGAGTTGGCAAGTGCGATTAGAAAAACAATAAGACTGTAAAAAGGATTAGTGTGTAGTTTACTCATTCACTGTAAGGACGTTTAATACCCGACAACCTCTGTAGTCCCACTTAGATGCTTGTTAGCAACTGCCTTTCAAGACAATTTAACGGTAAAAAAACTCAACAAAAAAAAAACTATCACAGTGGGGTATTACTGATGTATTTGATGTCGTAGTATAAAACATGAAAATATAAAACCCATTGACTCCAGCACGATGGAAATGGGAATGGTAAAATACTAATTTGTCTCTGTTTTAGCCTACAAAAAGATATACCATCCCTGCACCACTATACTGTAATTAAGAAATTAAATTTAAGAGTTACTGTGCAGTTTCCTATAGTTGTCCTGTTTCTATTTATTCTCTTACTATTTTCTGCATGTTTTATGAGATTTACCGCCCACACACACACACACACAATACTTCCAAACCTTGACCTCTCCGCCTCCTCCCACTCTCTCATACCCAGTTCAAGTTCACTGCTCTCCTCCCACACACACACATGCTGTACTGATTACCACATGAGTAATAGGCACACTGCACTGAGCTATGCATAGAAGATGAGCAAGATAATGTAAGTTCCTGTACCTGAGTGCTTTACTATTCAGGTTAACAATCTCAGTGGTGTGGTCAACTAACCTCCACTCACTTTCTACAAAGACATATGAAAGGTTTGACAGCTACCCAAGAGCTGCCTGAAAGACTTAACAAGATGCCTTTAAAACACGACCTTTAAAACGAGAACTGTGTGTGTGTTGATAACACTTTGATTCCACTGCTGTGAAAATGGATATCCACTGAATCTTATTAAATGTCATTGTTGATGCTTCTCTTGTTCTTATCAGTATTTGGACACTGTGACATTTGTCTTTTGCTTTGCTCCTGAACTCCTGCCCGTAACTCTTATCTCTGATAGCTCGGTCTCAATTAGCGTGAGCATTATTCTCTGGCATTTTGCACTTCTTATCAAACTTTAGGCAGCCTGAACAAGGTTTCCCCCATCCAAACATGAAATATCAGATATTTTTGACATCTCTAAAATTAAAAGACCCTGCTTAAAATCTGCTTGCAAAGTTGCTGGCAAGTCTAACAGATAGGTTCCTTTATTTTCTATTATTGAGTACAAAAAGGCAGAGAAAAGATTTAAAGACGTTTGTGATTCTGGGTCACACAGAGCATTTTGATTAGTTTTCTGGGTCTAGATATCAAAAATACAGTTCCTTCTGCTTTGAACTTCAGATTTGTGCAGGAATTACTTAAAGAAACAGTTCCCATGAAAATTAATTTTAATTTGTGCAGGTTGTTCAAGTGAACTGACGTTTTGCACAAGGGTGTATGAACCTGATTATTGTAAACAAATATCAAGAGTAGGTTAGGATAAAACAATAATCTGTCTGAGGCTAAAATAAGACATTCTTTTTTCTGTATTTAGCTCTTCCGTATAAGAGTCACAGAATTAATGTGGTCTGTGTATAACCTGCCAATGGCATCCAGCAATCGATTTTTATTCCACAATACGTCATCTGATTAGAGACTCATGAAAGCCAGGATGGCCTGTTCAGTATGCATTCAAATTCAGATAAAGGATTTCAACTCTGTGGTCTATATTGAATATTTATACTGGCCTTTTTATATACTGTATATGACATCTTCACTGCTATATAGTATAACAAAGTATAACAAAGTTTAAATGGAATCTGTGACTATCATACATTTTTTCCATGATTTATAGTGGTGTAACGGGGCTGACAAGACGTGAGATGTGTGGATTCATCTGCAGGCTTTATTAGAGAGACGTGGTAAACAGGCAGGGTCAAACAATGGCAAACAGGTATATGGCGGGCAAAACACAAGAATAGTCCCAGGGCTAGCGTAGGTCACCGATAAGCAGACAGAATCACAGGAGCGAGACGAGAGGGAGAAATCCAAGAAAACAGGCAAGGCAAGGCAAGGCAAAACAAGGAAAACACGGAGACTCGGAAAGGGGTACAGGCTAAACAATACTCAGCAGAGAAGGGTGGTTAGAGTGGGTGTTATATAGTGAATGAGGTAATTAGAAACAGCTGTGTGCAATGAGTGCAATCAGGGCAGTGTGCAAATTGTGCAAAGAATGATGGGAAATGTAGTCCGGGGTGCTATGCAACAGTTTGTGTAGTGCGAGAGTCAATGTAATGGAAAGGGTGACATCTGGTGGTGAATAAACAGAAGTCCATGAACCGAATTCGTGACAAGAGGACACCCACTAAATTATCATTCAGTGTAACACTGCCTTACTAGCTAATACGCACGATGAGGAAATAGTAAAACCAAACTGTACTTATCAAATCAACCAAGAATACAGAAGGACACCAACGAGACTGGACCAAGAATTGAAATACACAGGGGGTATATATATACACACAGACTAACCGACGGAACTAACGAGTAAATGAACAGCAGGTGAACAGAATGATTAACTAACAGGTAACCATAGAAACTAACAAGAACTCAGACAGGCACAACAACATGAACTAGACAAAACAGAACTAAACCCAACATAACTGTGACACCAGCACTATAATAAAACAAATGTATAGAAGTGTGCTTTTTTGGTAACTTAAACATTTGAGAGCATAATAAAACAGAATAACTCTCAAATTCATCCATATCTTGAGCCCTACATAACCACAACATGCAGGATCCAATCGCCTTTTGATCCTGACTTAGGGAATACATTTTGGAATTCAGAATTATTATACATACCACAAAGATTTCAAACATCTAGGACAATGGAAACATTTCAACACAGCCTGCACACAGCTAAGTCTTGAAGGGATGGGACATTCTTCATCATGCATTTATCTGATGCTGAGACAGGAGAGGAATGAGAAATCAGTACTGGAGAGAGATGCTCCTTTAGGAAGCCATGATACCGGCCCTATCTGACATGACTGGAGTCAATAGCATTTCTCACTGGTCACCCTTTAGAAATAGAATTGCTTTTATCATCAACTTAAAGGTCTGAATAGGAGAGATATAAAAGTTTTATTGTTTATACTGAGATACATATATACTGAGATACATATTTTAGACCCTTGTGAATATGAATGATGCTAATGCAATGTCATTTTTAATGTCTGAAATAGTTTGAAAGCATTATTAAATGCACTCTTATAACCTTGCAACAATAGGATTTAAAGTTATTGTTATACTTACAAGGTACTATTGCATTTTGCAATTATTTTCCAACAGTTTGACTGTATAAAATGAATGAATTACAGAAAGTAACAGAAGCGCAATTGCAAGCAATATGCTGTTTTTGTTTCCTTAGGAAAGGGTCCTTCGTGTCAGAGGGTTGCTTGTGGTCCAGAGATTGCTCTGGGCTCCCACTCAGCCATGTCAGAAGGCATTTCTCAGACTTTCACCACCCCAACAGAGAGCAAGATAAACAATGATTCACACCGAACAACAGCTTATGGCCCAGAAGGATTGTGTGGTGCACTATGGCCTTTTTGGTGTATAACTAATAACTACTGTTATTCCACATATAATTAACATTTAACTCTTTATGAACGCTTTGGTGAAGAGGAGGTACATAATCAATTACAGTTGAGCTACAGGGGTGACTAACATTATCGCACCTATAGTTTCTTTCTTAAATGCATTTATTTGTTCAAAAATACAGTAAAAACAGCAATATTCTGAAATATTATAACAATTTTAAATAACTGTTTTCTATGTGAATATATGTTAAAATGTAATTCATTCCTATGATGCAAAGCTGAATTTTCAGCATCATTACTCCAGTCTTCAGTGTTACGTGATCCTTCATAAATCATTCTAATATGCTGATTTGAAGCTCATTTATTATTGGTGCTCAGTTATAAATAATGGTTATTCTTATTATCAATGTTGGAAACAATATTTTTGTGAAACAATGATACATTTGAGGATTATTTTGATTAAATGTTCTTTGAATAGCATTTATTTATTTTTGTAACACCAAAGTGCCCCTATTATGCAATTTTTAAGGTTCCTGATATTGTTTTTGGAGTCTCCTACAATAGGTTTACATGCATGCAAGGTCAAACAACCCTTTAATTTTCTCAAAATATGCATTTAATATCATCTCATTTCCAATGATTCTCAAACGATTCATTCGAAGCAGTTCTAACGTTGGGGTTCTCTCTAAACCCCTCCTTTACGTGAGCCTACTCTGCTCTGATTGGTCAGATGGCCCAGTCTGTTGTGATTGGTCTACTGCTTACAGTGCATGTCGCAAACGATACGCCCATTGCCATAGTTCCGTATTTTTGAACGCTCAATAGAAAATATAAACATCTATTATTTATCATACTAATAGGTTGTGATTCAGTGGAGCCAGCTGGTCCAAATAAATTGGCTACTGAGCCATCTTTCAAGTACTATGGAAGGTAGTTAGGGCCAAAACGTATGATACTAATGATATAGATCACCCAAGATAATAGATATTTCTCACCAGTTCTGGACAGGTGGAGATGCGACTCCAATTTCCCTGCCGCACGTATTAATATTTGCCACAGGATTGGAGAGAGTCCCAGCAATGGGATTTCCAACACAGCCAGAGCTGTCCGTCCTTCATGAACATGAGTAACTGGCAATGTTCCCAACAGCCAACACATGTTCAATTATTATAAGAATTCCTGTGAAAAACACCTATGCAGAATTTAAATTGGCAGCTCAGACCAGTTTGGTTTGCAGTACATTTTGTTGATATTGTTGATGATATATATGTTTTTTTTTTTACTGAGTTTCTAAAAATAAGTTGCTATTTTGTATTGAATTGTTTTTTGTTGTTGTTGTTTTTTACTGAATTGCACATAGCTGTGACACTGCTAACTTAGTTTCACTGTTCACTTAGTTTCACCTTTTAGTTTAGTCAGTGTTTTATATTAAAATATTTAAATGAGTTTCACACAATAAACCGGCCCAAATGTTTTATGTTGTTATGGTTTTATTGAGTTGCACGCATGAAATCACTGTCTTATAAATGTTACAGATATCAAGTAAACTGCATGCGAGATGAAATCAAAAGATCTTAGCACATCTGTAACCACTAGATGAAAAAATTGATTGGACACCAGCTAGACAGGATACTGAATGGGACATATAAAATTTATAGGAAATGTGTATTCAAATATGTATGTCTAATATATACATTAGACATAAAACAAACCTAAAATGAATGAGTAATAGAAATGGGAAAGGAGAGAGGTACAAACTGTACAAAGAACAAAAATACTATACAAAAGAAAAAAAGCTTTTTACAGGGAGTCAAGGAACCTAATGACCTCTTGCAAGAGGTCCACTCCAAGGGTGTCTCTTTGTCCTCCCAGGGATCAACATGATGCTGAAGTTCAGCCAAGCAGTCATTGTCCAAGCAGCATAAAGGGTAATATAGGGGACCTCAATGCGTCGCCAAGTAGAAAGCTGTCCTGTAAAACCCACTTTGAATTTGAAAGGCAATATGAAGGAACAGTAAACAACGGTGATGGGACAATGACCACTTCTGAAGGTGATGATACACGGGGCAACTTTTTGAGCAATGTTGCCCGGCAATGTCACAGAGCGATGTTGTTTAGACACTTTCCCATTGAGAATGGGCAACAAATTTCTATCTGGATTTGATTGCCCATTTTCAATGGGAACGTCTCCAGCATGTTATATAATTACCCAGAAGTCAAACATATTTTCACACACACACAAACATAACACACTCATGGGCATCAATCACTTCACTAAATACATACCAGGCTAAAGATCAATTAATCAATATTTCATCCACCTTATGATCCATCGTTTTCATATATGCAGATTATTTGAATATCGCCAAAATACATGCACAATCGTAGCGGGTTAGTATTCAATGAGTCTATGACAGAGATCAGCACTAATCGATGCATAGAAAAATTAGCGCTAATGAATGTGAAGTGTACATTGTTCTTTATGCTGAAACTGATGCGTATAATTATCAGGGGAACTGAGAAGGAAGATACTTCACACCAGCACGATACAAATGAGATAAATACCAAATTAATTAAATTGCTCTTATTTATTCACTTGGAAAGCGATTCAACATTAAGCTAACAGACTGGCACAGGAATTTAGAAATTCAATTATTAAAATTAAAGACTAAGACTTTGCCATTCTCGCATTGCCATGATTTAAAAGATGGCTCATTAGCTATGGTTCAATCCAGTCTAGTTTGTTGGGAGCATTTGTGTGTTTCGCCTAAATAGTCTGAGATGAAAACACCAAGATGCAATAAATCTAAAAGGTAGCCAAGTTAAAAACTTATTGGGCTCTAACCGGGTCTGATAATTTGTTTTATCTCATAAGAAAACATGGCATAAAATACGATGGAAGACATACAATATACCGATTCCAAAAAAGTTGGGACATACACAATTGGGAATAAACACAGAAGGCAATGCTGTGGAAGTTCAAGATTTCAATATCTTTATTTCAGATATACAACATAGGGAGATTGACAAATGTTTAACTGAGTCAATGTATCATGTTTTAACGGGAAGAATAAGTTGATTTTAAATTTATCGGCATCAACATCTCAAAAAAGTTGGACAAGGCCGATGTTTAACACTGTGTGTGCATCCCCTTTCTTTTTATAACAGTGTCTGCAAACGTGTGGGGAGCTGAGGAGGACAACGGGCTCGTGCTCAAGTTTAGGAATCAGGACATGAATGCCCATTCTTGTCTATACAGCTTCTAGTTGCTCAACTGTCCTTAGGTCATTCTTTGTAGCATCTTCCTCTTTAGGATGTCAAACTGTATTCTTCTGTTGTGTGAAAGATATGTGATGCGAGCTGACCACATTTCAGTACCCGGATCCTTCTACGCAGACATGTTGTTGTAATTGATGCAGTATGTGGTCCGGCATTGTCATGTTGGAAAATGCAAGATCTTCCCCTGAAAGAGACAACGTCTGGATGGGAACATATGTTGTTCTAGAACTTGGATATAACTTTCACCATTGATGGTGCCTTTCCAGATGTGTAAACTGCCCATGCCACACGCACTCATGCAAAACCCATACCATCAGAGATGCAGGCTTCCGAACTGAGCGTGATAACAACTTGGGTTGTCCTTGTCCTCTTTAGTCCGGATGACATGGCATCCCAGTTTTCCAAAAAGAATTTCAAATTTTGATTCGTCTGACCACATAACAGTTTTCCACTTTGCCACAGTCCGTTTTAAATTAGCCTTGGCCCAGAGAAAAGGCCTGCGCTTCTGGATCATGTTTAGATATGGCGTTTTTTTTTTGACCTATAGAGTTTTAGCCGTCAACGGCGAATGGCACGGTGGATTGTTTTTCACCGACAATGTTTTCTGGAAGTAGTCCTGAGCCCATGTTGTGATTTCCATAACAGTAGCATTCCTATGTGATGCAGTGCTGTCTAAGGGCCCGAAGATCACGGGCATCCAGTATGGTTTTCCGGCCTTGACCCTTAAGCACAGAGACTGTTCCAGATTCTCTGAATCTTTGGAATATATTATGCACTGTAGAGGATGATAACTTCAAACTCTTTGCAATTTTTCTCTGAGAAACTCCTTTCTGATATTGCTCCACTATTTTTCGCCGCAGCATTGGGGAAATTGGTGATCCTCTGCCCATCTTGACTTCTGAGAGACACTGCCACTCTGAGAGGCTCTTTTTATACCCAATCATGTTGCCAATTGACCTAATAAGTTGCAAATTGGTCCTCCAGCTGTTCCTTATATGTACATTTAACTTTTCCGGCCTCTTATTGCTACCTGTCCCAACTTTTTTGGAATGTGTAGCTCTCATGAAATTCAAAATGAGCCAATATTTGGCATGACATTTCAAAATGTCTCACTTTCAACATTTGATATGTTATCTATATTCTATTGTGAATAAAATATAAGTTTATGAGATTTGTAAATTATTCCATTCCTTTTTTACTCACAATTCAGTGTACCAACTTTTTTGGAATTGGGTTTGTATTTACCGTGTAAATTCCTCAATGTGCATCAAAAAGGTCATATTTGTGCAATGGGATGGCATAACTTGACTAACCAACATCTGTCGTCAAAATTGTTCGGGATAATTACCTCCCAGAACTGAACAGTTATACTGCCTTCCAAGAGACCTCCTTTTGGCCAAATTCAAAGGCAATCCCACAAAGCACTGCAACTAGCTGAAAAAATATTCTGCAAACAAATCTAAAATTCATTCTTTGCTTAATTTTTTTGTTAATAGGTTACTAAAAAGCTGTTTAAAACTCTTTCAAACTGTTTAAAAAACAGCTGTGCAAAACTCTGATTGGGGGATTTCAACTCTTAAAATCTGGCAACCGGAACCATGAAAGCTTGCTGAGGCATGTTAACGATGCAAAATCTAAATGAGAATTTTCAGGATAAAGAACCAATGGGCAAATATCGCAAACAATTATGCTTAATAATTATGCACGATTAAAATACGATTCATCATGCAGCCCTATCTGAACCAACCAACCAACACTGAATTGACAAATAATGGTACTTTAGAGTTGCTTTACGGCATAATCTGAATTGTCTCCATAGTTGAGTTTCCATGATTGATTCAGCTTTTTTTCCCTGTTTATCACCATGAAGCTGCTTTGACACAATCTGTATTGTATAAAGCGCTATAGAAATAAAGGTGGCTTGACTTGTACTGTCTTATGCTTATTAAAAGAACATGCTATCACCGAACTCCATCAGAGAGCTGCTGCATGTAGAGTGCTCCAAATCTATCACTTACAAGGTTCCATTTCAGTTGTCTTAGAAGGCAGCTGTCTATGTAGTCAGCAGACAGTGAGGCAGCTTGATAGCTTTTGGATCAGTGCTGTGTCTGGGCTTAAGACTTTATGCTTATTTCCATTTAAAATGAGGCAGCTACACTCACACATTTTGCAACAAAAAGTCATCTAATCCAGATGTGATTTTAATCTCCCGCCACATTGGCAGGCTTGAATGGATTATCAATGCCCCAGTGCATCGTGTGAATGTCTTGCTCCAAGCAGAGAGTTTCTGCCTCCTGCTGACATTTTTCCATCAATAAAAATTAACATTTAATTCTCAGGCGCTCTGAGCTGAAACCGTGACTGTGCCAGCAGTTTATGGGGCACCAGCAATATTAGCCCTCAAAACCACTGGATCGATAGTAGTTATTACTATTATTATTACCCCTGCTGATACTATTACTGTAATTGGTATTATATTTTATGGCCACCATTAAACAGGATGTCAAAGATATTATCAGTTGCATGTGTAATAGCGTGTAGGATGGGTGAAATTATGTCATATTGGTCACTAGACTGATATGCATAAGGTTAAGGGGTTTTTATGCTTTTGCGAGTGAGCTTATTTGTTTATTTATTTTTCTTATGTTCAAAGGCACACCGTAGTAGTGGAAAAATATTGCTGTTATCATAAACTGTAATGAATCATACAATACAATGACTATACTAAAATAAATGGTAGCATACTACAATATACAATTATATCTATATGCAGAGACATGTATTGCTGAATGAGTGGTGGAAAGTTACGAAAGATGTATATAACTGCAATGTATTCAGGCCCAACAAAAATGCATGCAGCCAATTCGCATCCAATCAGAAAAGCCTATGGATGCTTGACTCCAATGTTGCCAGATTGGGCCGACGAATTCCAGCCCAAAAGCTCTCCAAAACCTGTCCACTGCAAGAAAAACCAGCACAAAACATTCACTGCCAAAAGAATTGGATACATTTCTATTGCCATGTCAATCAAGGTTGATGAGGACCATATTTACCTCCTTAAAACTAAACTAAATTTCCTACAAAGGAGAACAATACAAATGGCAAACAGATCAAAACATGGCAAATACAGTAAAATAAAATAAATAAATATGTCAATAACTATTTCTACCCAAATGGGTAGAAACTAATCAAGTGTCAAATATTTGCAAACGAAAGTCAGTAAATGAACATACCTTAACCCTCGGAAACAAACTTGCATAATTTTCGATATCAACATCAACAACAAGCCAATTCAAGTACAGACAAAAAATCCCAAATGATCAGAATAAGCAACGTAATGAGTGCAACCAGCAAACTTTTTGAATTGACAGCCCAAATTTTGTCCTCACACCCAAACCAATTTTGACCCACACAATTAAATCCAAAACAGTCCAATCTGGCAACACTGCTTGACTCCTTTAGCCCTGCTGGTAGAGGCTGTAACTACACCATTCCGGAGGAACAAAGCATCTTTCTCAATTGACTGGCATTCCAAATTAACCATGTATTCTGATTAAATAACTTTTTTAATTATTGCAAATGTTCCAATATAAATACATTATTGTTTATACTTTATTATCATACATATGATCTATTTTTAAAATATCATTATATTATGAGAAGATTTTGACAGTAATAAATTTTAGAAGTAGAAATTTTTCTGTAGGGCTCTTAAAAGCGCGAAGTAATTGCCACTGAGATGAATGTGAATGGTAACCAACAGTTTTCTCCAGGCGTTATAGAGCTCTTTGGACACAACCCCTATTGAAACCTCAAAAAACCAGTGCACAAATGCATTCTGTCTCAATACACGCAATATCAATACATATCTCCTATGAAAGGAGACTTCTTCATTTTCATTGTAATTATTTCACAGCACCATATCAACATCAGGCAATGTCATAGTGCAGCGAGGGAGAGCAGAAGGAGAGGCGTTGTGATGTACAACAGAAGATCATCACCACCTCCCTGTTAATGATGCTGTCACTGAAGCTTAACATGAGCTGTTCGCAGGCCGTTAACATGGCTGTATCCCTTATTATGATGGAATGTGGGAAAGGTTGCGTTAAATTAAGCAGGTTGGCGGATCTGCTGAGGAAAATGAAGTGAAACTTCAGCATCGAGCAGGAGCACAGCTGGTGATAAAACATGACCTTTAAAGAAAGCCCTGCCCCAGAAACTGACCAGAAAGAAGATTCCCGCTAAATTTGGTCCTTAACATCTTCAGTTAAGTCTAAAAAACAGAGTCTGTTTAAAGAAACACTCAAACAATGCCATATTTTCATGTCGTTACAGAACACAGCATGTAAACACTCACAGCGTGGGGCAGTAAAAGTATGTGAACCCTCGACGTTTTGGCACCAAACACTTCCAGTAATGCAGATCAGACCTGCAAAACAGTAAGAGGGTTTGTTTTCCCTGAAACTGCGAATCCATCTATTCACACACTGTAGCTTTTGTTTTATATTAGAGTAGTATCTACAATAAAGGGCTACTGTATTGATGCTACAAACTAAAAGAGTGTGAACTTGGTGATTGTCTGACTTGAAGTGCCTGACCACAGTGGGTTTGAGGTCATCACGGCTAATGGAACTTCGATGTCCATTAATCTAACTATGGAGCTGTCTGTTAGATTTGCCAATATACTGCAAACCACAAAGACAAGTCAAAGATAAATAACATCAGTAGAACTACCAGTAATAAATCATCTGATTTGATGCTGCTAACAAAAGGATTAAAGGGACAGTTCACCTAAAAATGAAAATTCTGTCATCATTAGCCCCTTTCACACATACAGTCTTTACTGGTAAACTACGTAAGTTACCATTAAGAGATCATGTGTGAACAGACCTTTTCAAAAATACCAGTAAATTCGTTCTGACAATTTACCGGTATGAGAAGTTGTAACATTACCAATAAACTGTTGGAATTCTGCTGTGTGTGAACACAGAATGAAAATTACCGGTATGAGCACGTACAAGTTCAGAACGCACTGACGTAAGACGTCTACTCTGGGCCAATCATACCATTCTGACGCAGATGACGCATTTACTCCGTGCTGTTTATGGAAGTGAAAGAAATGTCTAATACGATGTCTCTGGGCCAAAAGCAGCTACATGAATGTGAACGTTTGACACAAAAATGAAAACAAACAAAAACACTGACTGCATATACCCCTTCATGTTTACAAACACAACACCAGGAGGCGCAGCAGTTTAAAGGTAATTTCCAGTTAATTATGTCGCAGAATTGACCGGTATTTTGAAATTGATGTGTGAATGGTGCTTCACTGGAAAAAAGACGGAACGTCGTTGCCTGTGTGAACAGTGCATTTTTGCATTTATCGGTTAAGTGAAAGTTGTTCCGATATTTTTACGGCAATTTACCGGTATTACTGTGTGAAAGCGACCATTTACTCACCCTCATGTTGTTCAAACCACAAGTTTCTTTCTTAAGCTGAGACCCCCCCCCCCCCAACCCACCAAGAAGAAATTTTGAAGAATTTTGGTAACCAAACAGTTGACAGTAGCCTTCCATAGTATGGAAAAAAATACTACGTAAGTCAATGGCTACCATAAATATCGCACAAATGAAATATTTTGAAGATGTTGGTAACCATACAGTTGACGGTAGCCATTGACAAATGGCTACTGTCAACTGTTTGGTTACTAACATTCTTAAAAATATCTTATTTTGTGCTCAGTAGAAGAAAGAAATTCATATAGGTTTGGAAAACTTGAGGGTGAGTAAATGAAAACACAACCCATTTTCGGGAAGATTCCTTAACTTTCCAAAGACATATCAAAGCCACAACTGTTGGGTTACAAACTGGTACAAACAGTACATTCTGTGGAATAAGAAAGCAAGTTCAAAGATCTCTGTGATTTTGCTATGGATCCAACTTTATTCACTGCGTAGGGAGAAATAGAGAACAATATGTTCTTTTTGAAAAATAAGTTTTTGAAAATGGACCTGTCGAAATAAAACAGATTTACAAAATGAATACATGACGCATCTGTGGAATGCATGTAAAGCAATTGGTCAAACAAGTAACAGCAGATGTTCCGTGTTTTATTTCGGCCAAACATCTGCGTTGGTTAGGTATTGTCCTGTGTAGACTGTCTGGAAAATCACACTGAGATTTCCAGAGGCTGTACGAAAGCTCTAGCCATGTGACTCAATTTAAAATTCACTTTCAGAGATCCAAAACCTGTTAACTACTGTTCAGTGCACATGTTCAGGATAAGCACATATTAGAGGTTCTGATGAGGCTCTGAGTAAGTCCTGAACATCTGCAGTTAGACTAAACAGCATAATGTAAATACGCAAATCACCAGAATTATTACACAGCTCTGTGGAATACTTGTTTCTGATTGATGAGTTGCGACATTCCGAGGTATGTTATCCCTCGATAACAACATGATCACCCTGTCGGGGATAATTCTGCGATAACAACCGGCTGGATGTACATTATCCCTCCCTGATTCATTTTCTCCAACTGCACTGCTATGAAGTAGTTCCAGGTTTGTTGACTGCATTACAGTTCCATACCACTTTGCCGAATTGTTGTCAGAATTGTTTCAAAAGCTTTCCCAATTTGCATACTTGTACTATGCATTATGCAGAGCATACTTATACTACAAGTACAGGGGTTGAACAAGATAACATGAACACCTGGGAAAGGCAGAATTTCTTTATTAAGGTGCTTTACCACCATTTGTCTTTAATACAGCTTCCAACCTTCTTAGAATAGATTCATACAACTTCTGAATAGTCTACAGTTAATGTAGTCTATCAGAACTTCCACCATGTCTTCAGAGATTGGTAATCGAGGGAATCTGCTTCTCACTCTCTTCTCCAAAACTGCCCATAGCGGTTTGATAATATTGAACAAGGATTTTTCTGGCCAGGGCAGATGTTGATGTTCATCTTGGTGCACCGTCTGTCCAGGTTTTGTGAACATAACACCATCTTTTTGCATTAATATTGATGCCTGTGATAAAGTTTTAGTAATTGAGGTTCTTTCATGGATGTTGGTTTTGTGAAGTTCTCTATGGTTGGCTTTTGTTGAAATATGGTCTTCAAGGTGAATATTGGAGTTTGCTGTCACTTTGCAGCAGTAGTTCTGTGTTGTTTGTATACAAACTTTAATAGAGTTTAATTCATTCACTTTTGGTTTTCGCTCACTTCTTCGCTGATGAACTCTTGAGTACGTAGTCATAATCGCTGTTAAAGTTACAGACACTTGATCCAGTGGCTGTTAAAGTTACAGACACTCGATCCAGCCAAACAGGCTTCCATTTTTTTTGTTTTTTTTTTAAAGTTTGTCAAGTCTCTAATTTCACCAAGAGATTGTACTAAACACTGATGAACACAACTTGTGCTACATATACTATATAAACAAACTATAGAATATAGACAATGACTGTAGTCCACACAGATTATATTAACACCAATAATGTGTTCACGTTATGTTGATCCAACTTAGACTCTCAGGAAAAAAGGTACAAAAGCTGTTACTGGGGCAGTAACCTTTAAAAAGAAATAGAGAACATGTTCTTTTTGAAAAATACATTTTTGAAAATGGACCTGTCGAAATAAAATAGATTTACAAAATGAATACATGACGCATCTGGAATGCATGCATTAACACTGGGGCAGTAACCTTTCAAAAGATACAACTTTGCACTTTATTTACCTATAAATGGTGCATTTTAGTACCTTAAATGTACATATTTGTGACCTTTGTGGACCACAAAACCAGTCTTAAGTCAATGAGGTATATTTGTAGCAATAGCCAAAAAAAAAATTGTATGGGTCAAATTATAGATTTTTCTTTTATGCCAAAAAAAAATTTCCCAAATTTTTAAGGAATATTTTTTTTAAGTAAAAGAATAAATATGGTTTTTTCCCATGGGAAAAAAAAAGATCTTTTGTAAATTTCCTACCGTAAACTTCACGTAAAATATCAAAACTTAATTTAGTAATATGCATTGCTAAGACGTCAATTGGACAACTTTACTTTTAAAAGCGATTTTTTTTGCACCCTCAAATTCCAGATTCTCAAATAGTTGTATCTCGGCAATATTGTCCTATCCTAACAAACCATACATCAACTAGGAAAGGCAATTCATTCAGATTTCAGATAATGTTTTTGACCTTTACTGATGGTTTTGGGTCCTAGGGTACATTTTTACTAAAGTGTAATATCAGTACCTTTTTAAAATATACTGTCCCAGTGACAACTTTTGTACCTTTTTTCCCTAAGATTATATATGTATACTTTTGAATGTGTAGACAGTGTTGTGCCATTCTATAATGTCATAAAATTGCATCTTGATACTAGGACCAATGCACTGTTTATGTTTTTGTGTAAGTGTTATGATCTAGGTAAATTCATTAACTTTAGCTTTTATTATTACTTTCATTGTATACGGTCATATACTGTATTTAAAAAAAAAAACGTTGTGGGAACATCATCCTCACACTTCTCAGCACTTCTTTTATCAGTTAAAACAGAACTATTCCAAACTCTTTGATTCCCAAGATCAATATTAGGCAAAGAGCATGATTAAACACACACTTTGACAATCCACCTTGGCGCATTTGAGACACTGTTTTTAACAATTTGATTTGACAGACATTAATTCAGGATGGATGGTATGCAAATTGGGACAAATGAACTTCAAAGAGCATTTCAAACTAGTAAAGGTGACTTGGGCTGTTTAAAAGCACTAAATCTGCATTTTGAGGAAGTGGTTGCACTCAAAAGAACATTTTAGGGACAAAATCTTAAAATATGGCTTTGGGAGTTTGGCATGTGGTAACTCCGGTTTAAGCGGAACAATTTACTCTGTATTGTTGAATTATTGAAAAACTGAATGCATACCTTGCGTAACAGCCTCTTTTCCTTTCATTCTGGTTGCATTACCACCTCAGGTTTCAATAGTTAAACAGCCCATCTTAAATTATTCCTTACTTACACTTTTAGTTTAACATTACTATAATATTTAAATTCTAGCTTATATCTGCAAAAGCCAGCAGAACTGAGCATTACATCGCAGATGACATATTATCTCACAGTTATTATCGTCAGAGTTTATAGCATAAACCATGTCTCTGTTTTGTATCTATATCTTTATCACATGCCTTAAGAAACATGAAATAGAGCAGAAACCACCTTTTATGTTTCAGATAAATAATTCAAATGATAATTTTCCTTCTCTACCGCTAAAATATAATAAATCTTTCAGCTGCAAAAGGTGTTAAGCCTCTCATAAGAGAGTCCCACGCATTACTGTGCAGTCTAATTGACTGTATGAAACCACAGTGAAGTGATCTGTAATGACCTCTGCGCTATAACTCAAGATTACAGCCATCAATAACCGCCATTTATCGCAGGAACACATAGTAAATCAAATGCAGATGGAGGGAAATGGTATCCGTGATCGTGTGCGTCTCCCCGAGGGCTTGTATGGTTCACTGAACGCATAGTGGACAAAGCCGGTGACATTACTGCTTTTGCCACTGTTGCATTATTCATGTAAAATGGCGATATTTCACGCTCGAAACATGAGAGCACGTATTGAGCAAACCGTATGTGTGCGGGAACATTATATTCCTAATATGACACGTGGTCACTCAGCCAGTGGGATGCATTTAGGGCTAATGTCACACAGATCCTCGGGCTGAACGACAGCAAATTAACCAATTTGCCTGCGAGAACAGAACGCATAGCACAGGTGGGTGTATGGAAACGCAACTGTAGTGCCTGTTGTGTCCCTCTGGAAAGGAAGTAGATTCTGCCACACACACACATACACACAGCAGCAGACATATTGAAGAATGTGTTTCTGATAAGACTGGAAGGAGGCCATGTGATTGACAAACACAATCAGTTCCTTTTTCATCATTATGCATCTGAAAGGAAAACTCACACCAATGCATATGCAATAAGGTTAGCAGCAAAAGTAAAAAAAAAAGAAAAAAAAGAATATTTTTTCACAGTGTGTCTTTAGCAAATCCTGACAGTAGCTTTTTCATCAGAACCTCTAGTTTTAGAGGTTTGTTGCTGTTTTCCATATGAAAACGGAAGCTTTCATTGGTAGCCGAGTTCATGTGTGATTTTACTTGGTTCATTATAAAAAAATAAAAATAAATCAGGATTTTAACATGGTGCCATGCATAGTATAAAATTACACAACTAGCAAGACTAAAATATAGGGCATGACACCCCTGTGCATATCTATCAAACGCTTTATCGCATAAACTACAAAATGCTGTCAAACTCTGAAGAGCTAATTGTGTTTCTTGATGGATAATTAAAGCTCTTGTCATTTTCGTGTATAATATTCATAAGACAGTGATTGAGGAAATTGTGATATCTCAACAACTGATTGGCTATGTTGCACACAACAATTACACATTTTATTATTTTTCTTTTTTCCAGTTTGACTGAATGAGTGACCTCTACAGGTTTGCAGAAATTGCAGCTATTTCAGTGATGAATGAAACCTTACACACTAACCTTGTGTAATATGTGCTATGTAAAATTTTTCTAACAAACAAAACATTCCTCCGCCTTTCTGAAACGCATCGATTTTTTACAAAGCTCTTTGGTCTGAAAAGAGAGGTGTGCTCTGATTGGCCAACTATACAGTGCATTGTGATTGGCCGAATACCACAAGCGTGTGATGGAAATGTTACGCCCTTAACATACTGTGATGCCCTGTCCGGCCGGAGCGACTTGACAAAAACATTAAAACCCATTATAAACGAGGCATTTGTTGCATCCAGTGGGGACCTAATTACTGATTATAATGACTTATACAGTCTTTTAATCGTTGCATCGCGCCGCGTAAACATAAAAACATATCTGCATTTGTGATCAAAGAAATGACAAACAACAAGAGCTACTCTACACTGATCAAAACTCGCGTTTGAATCATCAGTGGCCAATCCTTTAAATATAAAAAACTTAGTTACAATCTGTGAGTCAGAACAGCCGACATTGTAGTCTACTCTACCAGGATCAGGAAACAGTCCTCCATAAAATGCGCTGCACACATCTGAATATGTTGGTTGAACTGTTCTGGAACAGTGTTGTAAATACAACTTAACCACTGATTTCTAGCTGTGTCCTCTTTTGGAAGACCAAATAAAGTAGTTCGGCTTTCACAATGAAACAAACAGCGTCTCCACGACATGGCGGCGGCGGCAGCAACAATACTACAGCGATAATAAAAGTTACGCCTTCTTTCTGTGAGTGAACATTTGGGCGGCATTATTCAAATATTCCCACACAGTGACGTAGACATGTGGGGGAGTGTTTAAACGAGCCGTTTTAGGAGGGTGTGGAAGAGTCTTACTTTTATAAAGAATATCTTTTTGGTTTTGAGACTTTAGTCTTTGCAACTTTAGGGATCTTATCTATTCACGAACAGCTTGTAACACTCCAAAGAGAAAGGAAAACTTGAAATCGCATCATATGACCCTTTTAAAGGTGCATTCAGTAGTTCTCTAGCTAGTGGTAGCATCACTGTTCTTCGTATACTTTAAGCACCGATATCACAATGGTGTTCTATAAGCTGCCCTCTGTTGATATGGTTCAGCATGATTTTTTTTCTTATCAAGTGACTAATATAAATTGATGTAGATCTTCAGTATTGTAAGTGTGAAATCTACTGTAAATAACAATTCAAATAAATTATTTCAAACACAAGAAATAAACTACTGTGAAATATAGTCACAATTACAATAATTAAAATAATGATGTCTTTAATACATCGTAACGGAGACAACAATGTCGACTTATAACAAAAGTGACACAGTGTGTATATGTTTCAAAAGTTTGACTTTTATTTTTTTCACTCTCAGCCGGATGCAAGTCAGAGGAACAGGAACATGAATATGAGTATACTTAGCCGAATTGAAAGAGGAGAAGTTGTTTGCAGAGTCATGAGGAATTTGTTGCTGATGTTTCTGTTCTCGGATTGAAAGTTAAATAAATCAAACCTCCAGCTTGTCACTTTTTCTATTACTTTCTCTCCCCAGACAAACATGAGCTTATCGTGTTTTTAACTCTGTTTTCCAAAATATGCAATTATCTGGCTGCTACATATGCAGCTGTAGCTTTGGAAAGATTAAATGTAATACCCCATGCTGCAAAAGATGCAGTTTTTTTTTACAAGTTTACACAAACCTACAAACATACATTTATTTATTTATGGAATGAAAAACACATCTATTAAAATGGAAACAGTGTTAAATCTCCATTTTAAATATCCAAATGTAAAATCTAATATGGTCCTACGATGCCATAGAAGAACCTGTCTAAAGGGTTCCATAAAGAACCTTTAACATCTGAAGAACCTTTCTGTTTCACAAAAGGTTCTTTGGGGCGAAAGAAGGTTCTTCAGATTACAAAAACGCAAGAAAGAGATGGTTCTTTAAAGATCCTTTGACTGGATGGCTCTTTGTGGAACCAAAAATGGTTCTTTTATGGCATCGCTTGAAGATCCTTTTGAAGCACCTTTATTTTTAAGAGTGTAATGGAATCAAGTGATAAAAACACATAATTATAAGCTACACCAAAATGTGAAATGATACAAGGCTGGGCTTTAAATGTGAGCATAGTTTGGTGCTAAATGTTTATTAATGGTGTACAGATAATTTGTTTTCTATAAAAATGAAATGATGTATCTCAGTGTATTTTGGCATGTTGAAAAGACGTGACATGCGGTGGTTCACAAAACATCGGATCACACTTTATTTTAAGGTCTAATTCTGGCTATTAATTAAATATTAACTACGACTTTTGTCTCAATAAACTCCTAATTTGCTGCTTAATAATAGTTATAGTAAGGTAGTTGTTAAGTTTAGGTACTGAGTAGGATTAGGGATGTAGAATATGGTCATGCATTTTTAATTACTAATACATAGCCAATATGCAAGTAATATGCATGCTAAGCAACTAGTTAATAGTAAGAATTGGTCCATATACTAAAGTGTATGAAAACATCGTTAGTCGAGAATCCTCACGCTCATTGGTTGCCCTGTCTGTAGATATGCTAGTAATGTAGAATTGTGTGTTGATGAGAAGAGTGAAAATTAGACTGCTGAAAACACTTTACCAGCGTAGACAATGGGAGAATCAAAGACAAAACCGAGATAATGATGGAGGAAATCCAGAGTAGTGAGACCCAAGTTGCTTTGTTTTTGTT
>JADLZN010004054.1:0-45934 GCA_018155175.1 Sinocyclocheilus anophthalmus | reverse complement strand
AAAAAACAGCCAAAAGACGCACATAAAATTCAGATCTCCATAGGGTTGGTGCAGAAACCAGAAGAGATCGGGCTGTTCAAGAAGAGGTCCATTTGTAACTTGTAAACTTGGGGTCCTCCCTCACTGTGGAATATCTGGAACCATATCCCTGATCGGACCCTCGTGATGGTCTCATCTCAGAAGCACCCTCCATCTCACTTTCCTCCATCTCCACTGGCTGGGACATATCCATCTCCTGATACAGATGGAAGCTGTCCTCCATTGATGGTGGAGGTGCTATTAAAAAGCACTTTCTGCTGTCCGCCGGACAGTTATCTGACGGTTCCCCCATTGGAAACGCAAAAGGAGGATGTGTGGTTTCCACTGGTCCTGGTTCAGCATGGAGACAAGGGTACATTTGTGGGTCCATTGGTGACCCAATACCAGTCATGCTGGGTAATTCAAGAGGACGTTCCATTGCTGGAATAAAGGAAAGTACTTCGCTGTGCTCTGGCTGGACTCTTGGATTAATAATCATCACGGACGACTCTTCAGGGTTCTCTTGAATTTGGGGAATTACAGCACAGATGCTTTGGGACTCTTGATTGATGTCTACCTCCTTCACAAGAATCGGGAGTCCGATGTTTAGCATGGGTGTTAACTCATATATCGGCTGCATGGGCATCTCAAGAAGTCGATCAGCTTCCCCTCTCACTTCCTCCTCGCTGGTCACACACTCTTTCTCAAACCAGTCTGGATTCTTCATTTGGTGCGCCTGGAATGCTTCGATTGCGTTCCTCAAGGCTTCGCCCGAGGGGCAGTTGAAGTACTCGTCCTTTCCGATACACTGATACAGTGCTTCCTCCCTGCTGATACTTCCTTGAGTGTGTGTGTGTGTTGTTGTGGGTGTGTGTGTGTGTGTGAGTGTGCGTGAGAGAGGGTGGTGTGAGAGTGTGTGCTGTGTGTGGTGTGTGTGTGAGGGTGAGTTGTGAGTGAGAGGAGTTGAGTGTGAGTAGAGTGTGTGTGAGAGAGAGAGTGTGTGGTGTGTGAGAGAGAGAGAGTGTGTGTGTGTTGTGTGTGTGTGTGTGTGTGAGAGAGAGAGAGAGAGAGAGAGAGAGAGAGAGTGTTGTGTGGGTGTGGTGTGTGAGTGAGTGAGTGAGTGTGAGAGTGTGTGTATGTGTGAGTATGAGGATGCGTGTGTGACAGTGTGTGTATGTGAGAGAGTGTGTGTGAGTGAGTGTGTGTGTGTGTGTGTGGTGTGGGGGTGTGTGTGTGAGAGTGTGAGTGTGTGTGTGTGTGTGTGAGTGTGTGTGTGAGTGGGAGTGTGTGTGAGAGAGAGAGAGAGAATGTGTGTGTGTGTTTGTGTGTGTGTGAGTGAGAGAAGTGTGTGCTGTGTGTGTGTGGTGTGTGTGTGGAGGAGAGAGAGTGTGAGTGTGGTGTGAGGTGTGTGTGTCTGTTGTTTCCTAAGGCAAAGCGTTGAGAACTCAATCTAGAGCTGCTCTCATCAAGCACACAGTAGGGGAACTGATATTATTAGCATGTGTGAAACCCAACAGATATAAAACCATTTTAGAGCTGATGAGACCCTCAGAGCGCCGATCCAGAAAACATTTCCCGTGATTACATGTGAAGCGTTTTAATGGGACATTCTAAAACATTTAACGTGGCTTAATGCATTAAGACAGCATTTTTAAAAGACCAACCTCTGTAAATATGTTATTAATAAATCATACTGTACACAGACAAGCAGATGAGTCCAGGATAGTAACACGTTAAGTGTTGTCCTCCCATAGAAAACCGTTATAAGGAAAACGCCAATGTGCATGCATTAAAACAGTGTTTTATTATGGGCTCTGCTTGTCTGTATATAGTATGATTTATTAATAATGCGTTTACTGAGTTTGGTCTTTTAAAAACACTGTATTAAGGCATTAAGCCATGTTAAGCGTGTTTCACGTGAAGCGGTTTTGAATGTCCTGTACAACAGGAGCAGCAGAATTTCGTGCCGCTATCACGATCACGCTCAGAAGAAGGAGGTGTCGGAGGAAAAGACGCCGGCGAGCCTGAACTCGTCTCGGGTCAGCACGCAGAAGAGCCGCTGCGGCAGGGCTTTGGAGTACGGCGCGGGCCGCGGCACACAGGTGCGCAGCAGAACCTCCCGTCCAGCAGGGGGCGGGAAATCTGGAACCGCTTTCCTGTCGTCAGTCCCTCCAGAACGACCCGCCTCGTCCTCCAGCGGCGCCAGCAGAGCGGCCTGAACACAAGACCGCAGATCTCACATCAGTCCAGCTGAAGACGGCACAGAAACACATCTGAGAGTCAGAGGATCTTCTCGCACAGACTCAAACGAGCACATTGGGACCGCAAACTAACACACAGGAACAATTTCCACTAATTGCAAAGCTGCTTGCAAATTAGCGAATGTCGGTTCAGATCTCAGAGACTGAGATATTAAACATGTTCTGGATTCAGATCAACCTGCAGCGTCTGTGGGGTCCATCAGCACTGAAAACCCCTTCATGAGGACGGGACGGAAAGGCTTTGAGGCTTTGCTTGTGCTCACTCACACTATGAGGTCGTGCTGGAAAAAGTACTAGACTTTCAGTACTGATCGATCTGCTACAGTCGGTGAAGAGCATCAGTGGTTTCTATTTACTATGTTTTGCAACATTGTAGCCAATCACTGACATGTTTGAACACAACAGCCAATCAGAGGCGTTTAAATCAGAATCCGCTCAATTTGTTCGGCGTGAGCTCTAACCGACAGTATACAAACACCATCGAAATAAGAGATTAAAAAATAAAAAATATTTTTAGTATTAATAAGCAAAGAATCTGCCAAGGGGTAAAGCAAAATAATCTTGTTTTGTTGAAATCGCCCATTGCTGTTACAAGCAGAAAATTCACTTAATTTTGACTTCTTTTTTCTGAAAACAAGACAGTCATTTTTACTTGTCTAGAAAATCCTTATTGATTTAAGAATTTTTTGATATTTTAACTAGAAACAAGACAAAAATACTAAGTAAGAAAAACATTTTTGCAGTGTGATCCATAAGTGCAACAAACTGACACTTATTGTGTTACAGCTAATGTGTTTCTTTGTTATTTTACTACTAATCTTTCATTTGATCATTTTAATGCAATATTTACTTAACTGAACAATATTTGAAGGATACATACTAATGTTTTACATTTTTTTAGAATTATCAATAGCATTAATAATTTACACATTTTATTTAATATTTTTATTTTCAAATAGTTACAATAGTTTTTGTTGTGGTTCCGAAATTGGTACCGAGAACCGTGAAGTTTTAGTTATTGGTACAGACTGCTGAAATAGCTTTCGGTGATGATGAACATTGCTACACAGATGCTGTGGAGCTCGTCGTTCTGAACCCAGAGCACAAGCACGAGACTGAACTACAGCAGAACATCACCGTCTGCTCACCGAACCAGCCTCCAACCAAACCCTGCCGCGCATCCACAACCACCAGAGCGATTAGAGCGCTCATATTCTACAGACAACATCTCCAGATTCTGATCCTCGCTGATGTACATCATAATGGTGTCAGTGTCAGATGTTGGATTTTACCTCGTCGCTGGAGTCGACCAACTTGACGAGAGGGACAGACAAGCGGTGTTAGGAGAGAACAAACAAAGAAACAAAAAATGAAGAAAAACAACAAAACACAAAGCCAAATAAGAGCATCTGTAAATGTTCAGTCCGTGCCGCATGCATCGGATCGAGCCGCGAGGAGTGAATCTCACATTTCTGAAAAATGCACAAAGAAAAATGAAGCCTATTTTTAAAACCATTAAGATTTTTTTGTAGCGATATTTTAATGACAATCAAGCACATTTTTTTTCATAATGACTACAATCTTGAAATGTGAAAAAAATGACATGAACTGAATCATCATGATCTGGGCTGGTTTCCCAAAGCTTCGTAAGTGATCGTTAGCTCCTTGGTTTCAAGGTACGATGCTTTGGGAAACGCCGCCCAGAACATGACTCTGTTGTCTTCTGTAGAGCAAGTTTGCATCACTGATTCGGTTATTTTCCTGGTTATTGCTGTGAAACTGCTCTGAAAGGATCTGTACTGGATAAAGCACTATAGAAATAAGTGTGACTGGAATTCAAATTGTACGATATTTATACATTACAGTATGACTACTGTCTTTAACAAATGCCTATTATTGAGAATAACGTGAGTTGGGGGAGGAAATGTGCTTAATTATAATGACAATAAATGCTACAATAATACTAATGGTTCTATAAGCTTGAATTTATTTAAGCTAATTATAACGTCTGCATATTTTCTCTTTTGGTTTTGGGTTGAAATCCAAGTGTGAGATTCATCCCTAAAGAGGAAAGAGTAATGTTAATGTTAATTCTGAAGGTTACTCCTAAAAAAAAAAAAAGCAATCGAAAGCAATCTGTTAAAGAAACAGAAAAGTATTATTTCATGAATCTGATTGGTCGTGGGTGCAGTCACGCTTTGGATGTGTCCGGGTCACGGCACCACTTGATCTGTTCATCGGATTCACACTGAAAACATCCAAAACATGATCAATCAGAGCAAATACGAGCAAGAGATCAATGCATGCACATTCCCACAAACCCATGCAACAGATGCAGCGGCCGTCGCTCCTCTGTGAGTCTGTCTCTCGCTCTCATTTCTCTTTCTTCCAGGAAATCTCACCTCATTTGAATCCCTGATTTCACATGATTTACATAGGGGTGCTTGGGATAATTATTGCCTTTCTATTTGCAGCCTGGCAACACACAGGCTATAATTTAGTCCTCTATCTCACACACACACACACACACACATGCAGATGGTAATTGAGGGAGAGTTTCAGCAAACAAACTCTATTTCAAACAGCTCTCACTTAAAGCAAACTTGAAGCGTGGATCTCGTTCATGAGCGTCTGAAGCTCAGCCGGAGCACCGCAGCGCTGATATTTCATCACTCATATCACATTTTCAGACTGTTTAACTGTAAATAGCTGAGAATTACCATTTACATTGGGGCCATTGAGCACAAGTGCATCCTGGGAATGATGGTGATACACATAAAACAGACTAATACTAACTAACAGTGTAAATTAATGAGGTTTCGGGTGACTTATGGGTCAATCCTATGGGAAAGTATATTATTCCACCTCAAAATCAAAAGAGAAAATTGATGCACCGATAAGATTTTTTTGGGGCTGATACCGATTTTAACAAACACTTATTGGCTGATTCCGATACCGATATTTGTCACTTTCTCTCTTATTTGAAATGTTGGCATCAAAATAAATAGTATTTTGATCATGTTTTAAATCAGCAAAGTTCAAAAACACCTGCATTAAACTATACTAGCAGTTTTATTGCAGCATCATCAAATAATTTCTAATGAACATGGATTGGATCTATTTAACATTCAGCAGGCCTACATAAATACAACAGAACAAAGATACATATTAAATAAACAGTGCTTTTTAGGTAGGTTTAACAGTTTTCAGGTACAGAAGTACATTTTAATATTGGTCGTACGTTTAAATCGGGTATAAGATCTCGTTACTAAGGCGGGATCTTATTTTTTGACGGGTTTTCTCGTCTACGGAGTCGTGTTGCAAGTCCGCCGTTTTCCGTGGAATTGGGCTACTTTAAAATTGTTGCTGCGGGTTGTTTCCCTGTAGGGGTTTAAGCGACCCATAACATGATTTTAGCACCTAAAATGCGAATTTAACGGGAGCCCCACCAAAAACATGGATTTTACATTGGAATGCGATTTTTACCGGGGGATCCCTCTCGAACCGTGATTGGGCTAGTTTTGAGTAGCAATTGGGCAGGTTTTTGTTGTGAAAACCTGGCAACCCTGACAGAGCAGATATGGGTAATGAAAGCAGCAGTTCTTCGGATTTAAAGTTTGTAAGTTATTAAGCACCCCGAAAAGGCATGAGATATGTATATATTGTTATATTAGTGGTAATACGGTTTAGGTGTAATTCGCGGTATGTGAGGATATGCAAAAGAGAGCGAGAGGTTAATGTGCACTTCTCCTGCTGTGGTTTTGTTTAGCTCGATGGGGATTTTTTTTGGACTGGAAAAAAGGACCAATAAAACTTAATAAAACACTGTAAGTTTTGGTCATCATTAGATGAGGTCGCTACCATTTGAAAGTTTATAAAAGTTATTTAGTCAAGAATAGTGTGCGATCTTTTGTCTTTTGTTATTCGATCAGCATTAAAGCAGCGCTAGGATTATGCAACAGACATTATACAGCTCAGTGCCTTCACGCAGTTAATTAATAAACCATCGGTATTGGCCCTTTTCATGCTATTTCCGATATGCCGATGGTTGTAAATTAAAAAAAAATCGGCCGATAAATATCGGCGCCGATACATCGGTGCATTCCTAATTGATGCATTAAATTTTGCATAAAATGAAGCCCTGCTGAGCTTCTCTGTGATTTCCAGGTCAGATTTTGAAGTGAAATCAATGTGATCTGGGAAGTTCTCCGTGAGATTGACCAGCTACTAGTTAGCACACTGATGAGCGGCCAGATACTAGTTCCACTAACTAACTAACTCACGAGAGACGTTCATCAAACGCATTGTTTAACTGTCCGACTCCAAACGAGTGAATCTTTTTTTAAACAAATCACTCGCCGGCGTGTTTAATTACCTCAGTGTCACATTAAAGCTCTAAAAGAAACTAAGACGTCCGCCGCATTTCATTAATTTAGCTAATTATGACAAAGAGCAAAAACAGCTCCATCAGATTTTTAAATGTATTTTTTAAAGTCCTGCTGTTAAAGTCGTCATGACGCGCTTGAACGAGTCCGGCAGCGTCTCAGATATGAAGCGTTCATGCGGTTATTAACACGACCGTCCTCTTTACTATGAGAAAATATATGATTATGATAAAACTAGGGCTGTCGGTTTACCACGTTAGTTTTGTGTAATTTTGGAAAAGATAACATGTTAAAATGATTAAGGCCATTAAAGGAGCCGCATAATTCAAGATTATTTATATCATATGATATAGTTTAGCAATACCACACCGGCAACAGTGCTGCTTTTCCCCAATATCTGCACCACTGATTGTATACAACAGTTACATTTTAGACACAATATCATCTGTTTTGCTCAATTATGCAAATGAAAATTGTTCCAATCAAACTCACAGCAGAACTGTTGAGCTCTGATCAACACAGTGGTGATTCGTTACTGAATGAATCTACGGTTTTGAGTGAATCGAGTGAGCCTCTTGCGGTCACAGACAGTCATTTGCTTTGTTTCAGAATTAATCAGCCGTTTAAATGAATCGAGTGAGTCAGTGATTCAGTGACTTATTCATAAAGACAGTCACATGAAATGTTGAATCATATCTTTTTCAAAAGATACTTTTTTTGTAAAGTCTATGCAATGCTTTTCTCATAACACAATAATGACTTTAATTTACAATTTGGGAGTCATTTCTCAGCCCAAATTGATGTGCAATTAATTAGATTAATTAATCAACACATCATGTAATTAATTAGATTAAAAATTGTAATCACTTTTGACCACATTACACAAAAAAAATCCTTTATCGGTTGGATATGTGTGTGTGTGTGAGAGAGCGTGTGAGTGAGTAAAGTGAGTGAGTGAGTGTGAGTGCAGTGGTGCCGGCGTGAGTGATGTGAGTGAGGCGCGTGAGTGTGAGTGAGTGTGTGAGTGAGTGTGAGTGAGTGTGCGCGTGAGTGAGTGAGTGTGCGCATGAGTGTGAGTGAGTGTGCGTGAGTGAGTGAGTGTGTGCACGCAGTGAGTGAGTGTGTGCGCTTGTGAGTGGTGAGTGAGTGTGAGTGAGTGGTGTGAGCTGTGAGTGTGCGTGGTGTGCGACGTGGAGTGAGTGTGTGCGAGTGAGAAGTGAGGGTGTGAGTGAGTGGATGAGGAGTGTGATTGAGGTGGCACGGTGTGTGTGAGTGAGTGTGCGCGTGAGTGTGAGTGAGTGTGCGCTTGAGTGAGTGTGTGCGCGTGAGTGAGTGAGAGTGTGACGTGTGTGAGTGAGTGAGGGTGAAAGTGAGAGTAGTGTGAGCTGTGAGTAAGTGGGAGTGTGTGAATGGGTGAGTGACAGTGAGTCGTGAGTGGTGTGAGTGGTGATGTGAAGGGGTGAGAGGGAGTGATGTGAAATGAGTGTTGATGTGTGCGAGTGAGTGACGTGTAAGTGAGGTGTTCGTGGGGGGGGATGGGGGGAGGTGAGTGGTGTGAGTGAGTGCGTTTGAGTGAAGATTGTGGCGCTTGAGTGAGGGGAGTAGTGAAGCTGTAGGTGAGTGAGAGATGTCGTGAGTGGGTGAAAGTGTGGGCGTGAGTTGACGTAGTGAGTGTGTGAACGTGAGGAGTGAGGAGTGAGATGTGTGATGTGCGCGGAGTGTGAGGTGAGTAGTGCGCTTGGGAGTGAGTGAGGTAGGATGAGTGAGGTTGAGGGGAAGTGAGGTGAGTGAGTGAGTGAGTGAATGTGTGCGCGTGAGTGAGTGAGTGAGTGAGTGAGATGTGCGTGAGTGAGTGTGTGTGAGAGTGAGAGTGAGTGCGTGAGTGAGGGTGAGTGAGTGAGTGAGTGAGTGTGAGGAGTGAGTGCATGGTGCACGTGAGTGAGGGAGTTGGTGCGCGTGAGTGAGTGAGGATCACCGTGGCGCGCGCGCATGCGTGCTGATGACGCACAGGTGATGAGTGATAGTGAGTGAGGGTGAGTGAGTGGTGCGTGTTGTGCGCAGGGTGAGGGAGTGAGTGAGTGAGTGTGAGTGTGTGTGTGGTGTGTGTGTGGTGGTGTGTTGGCTTTCCCCGCTCGAGAGCTGACGAACAGCTTATGAATAGAGTTCCGCAGGTCTCGTCCGGCTCAGCCAGAAACCTCTGGGCTCTCAGAACAGTGACAAACTGACAGACGACAGACAGGAACAGGTTAGACACGAGGAGCGGCCTCCAGAAGAGGTGCAGGAGAGTTAGATCGAGGAAAAGAAAGCGGATTGTTATCTATTCAATTCGTCCCTACTGAGAAATGAAGGGCATGAAGCCTGCTCAACACTCACTCACCCACTCCTCTCCACACCCCCCCTCACCACTCAATCACACACATCAACAACTCACACACACACACACACACACAACACACCACACACACACACACACAAACACAACACACACACACACACACACACCACACTCTCTCTCTCACACACACACACACACACATCTCTTTCTCTCTCTCTCTCACACACTCTCTCTATCACACACAGCTCTCTCTCTCTCAACACACACACACCTCTCTCTCTATCTCACACTCTCCTCTCTCTACCACACACACGCTTCTCTCTCTCACACAAAACCACACACACACACCACTCTCTTCTCCACATCATCACTCCACAAAAAAAATCTCCTCAATACACTCCCACATCACACTCATCTATCTCTTCTCCATCCTCCTCCTTCTTCACACATTCCACACACTCTCTATCTCTCTCTCTCACACACACCACACACTCTCTCTCTCTACACACACATCACACTCTCTCTCTCTCTCCTCCTGCTCTCTCTATCAAACAACACACACACTCTCTCTCTTCTCTTCACAACACACACTCTCTCTCTCCACACACAAACACACCCACACACCTCACTATTTCGTCTCACACACACTCACACACACACTCAAGTGTCTGTGGTCCTGCGGGCAGCTCCGGGTCTGGTCTTAATGAGGCCGGCGTGTCTCTCCTGACCGGCCTGCTGTGGCCCCTGAGCGGCCCCTGGGAGCTAACGAGCAGCAAGAGACTCTCTGACATGCCCTTCCTGGCTATGTCAGCCCGACAAACACACACACACACACACAGCTCAAACGCGCTTTAATATGCAGGTCCATCATGAGGAAGCCGCGGTTTGTCTCGTCACAGATAACGCTGTGTCATTATAAAAAAGATCTCGTCGTCAACACATTTACTGCCTTCCAAACCTCACAACTCACTGTCTGATGCTGAACACAAACAACATTGCAGCACATGACTTTTACGGGTTAAAAAATCTCTTCTTTTATGTTCCCCAATGAAAGAGTTCATTCTGGAACATGAGTAAGAAAATAATGACCAATCATTTCAGGCTGAATTCCTGCTTTTGGTCAGAGATTGTGACATGATGCTGAAAAACTAAATTATGACAGGCTTTGGAACAGAAAACTTCACTAACATTAGAAGTCACAGAATCACATTTATGCATCTGGAAGAAGCTTTTATCAAAAGCGAGCAGTGATGCACGATATCGTATTTGTGCCGATATCCAATATTTTCCGACTCATACGGACACCAGCTGATACGAACACACATTTGTTTTATGTTTCTGTGGAAACAGCTCCACGTCTCTCCTGCAGCAGAATGAACTCTTACTGTAAAACACATTCTGCTGAAGAATTAAGAAGCAAAGGCAGCTGTAGACCTCAGCTAAACATTTAGAGAACAAAGAATAAGGCTGGAAGAATCTGAACAATGACTGAGCTGAACTGACCGGATCACCAACAGCACTGTAATTTTAACCTTAGAAAATTCACTAAATTCATTCAAAAATACGAGCAAACTGTGGCTATTTTACACTGTAACAATGAGACCAGTGAGAAATGATAAAACATAATAGAAACAACATGTTTCTTATAGCCTATTTGTTCTACTGATTTTTTACATCTGTTCTTATTTATAACAAAGATCAAATAAAAAATAACTATATTATGATTATTAATACAGTAATTATTATTAAGAAAAGAACTGGTCCTATCTCCTGGGGAGGGGAGGTATCCAAAGCACATCAACTGGTCACTGGGATTCCTCAGGGATCAGTTATTGGGCCCCTCCTCTTCTCTATATACACTACTTCACTGGGACCCATCATACAGGCACATTTTTTCTCCTACCATTGCTATGCTGATGTTACACATCTCTATCTCTCATTTCAACCAGATGATCCGACGGTAGCTGCACGGATCTCAGGCTGCCTGGCAGACATCTCGGCATGGATGAAAGAATATCACTTACAGCTCAACCTGGCAAAGACTGAGCTTCTTGTCTTCCCAACAACTCCAACTCTACAGCATGATTTCTCCATCCAGCTAGGTTCTTCTACAATTACCCCATCAACTTCGGTCAGAAATCTTGGTGCAATCTTTGATGACCAGCTGACCTTCAAAGACCACATTGCAAAGACCGCTTGATCTTGCAGGTTTGCATTGCACAACTTCAGAAAGATCAGGCCCTTTCTAACGAGCATGCTGCACAACTTCTTGTCCAGGCCCTTTTCATCTCTAGGCTGGACTACTGCAATACTCTTCTGACTGGACTTCCATCAAGCCCAGTCAAACCTCTACAAATGATTCAGAATGCAGCGGCACGACTGGTCTTCAATGAGTCCAAAAGAGCCCATTGCTACCCACACTTTTTTAATCCCTGCCCAGGCTCGTTTGCGCTCGCATCAATCAATCAGAATCAGATTGAGATTTATTGCCAGGTATGTTTACACATACGAGGAGCTTCCACAGTGCATCAGAATGACAGTGACAAGACAAAACACAGATAAAAAAGAATAAAAATAGAACAAGTAAATAAGGAATAAAAAATATACAAATTGACAATTGTATGTACAGGTGTATTACAATAGACAGTTTTGTATGTACAGGTATTTTATGTGCAAATTGAAATGTAGACTGATTGTGTGTGTTAGATAAATAAGTGTATAAGTGTATAAATAGTGTTGTGTATAAATGTATAATAATGTTGTGTGTTCCACAGTTATTGTCAAGTGTTCATGAGATGGATGGCCTGAGGGAAGAAACTGTTCCTGTGGCTGGTCGTTCTGGTGCTCAGTGCTCTGTAGCGTCGACCAGATGGCAACATTTCAAAGAGGGAGTGTGCTGGATGTGAGTGGTCCAGAGTGATTCTGCCAGCCCTTGTGCTCACTCTGGACGAGTACAGTTCTAGGAGAGAAGGGAGGGTTGTACCAATGAATCGCTCAGCAGTCCGGACTACCCTCTGTAGTCTTCTGAGGTCATATTTGGTAGCTGAGCTGAACCAGACAGTTATTGAAGTGCAGAGGACTGATTCAATGATGGCGGAGTAGAACTGTTTAAGCAGCTCTTGTGGTAGGTTGAATTTCCTCAGCTGGCGAAGAAAGTACAACCTCTGCTGGGCCTTTTTTTACAATGGAGTCAATGTGATTGTCCCACTTCAGGTCCTGAGAGATTTTGGTGCCCAGGAACCTGAATGACTCCACTGCAGTCACAGTGCTGTCCATGAGGGTGAGTAGGCGAGAAGGGGGGTTGAAGTGGAGCAGCGTTCTTGAGCGGTTGTGGGTTGTTTTTTTTCATTTTCAAACCATCGCAGTAAACTCATTCCGATCGTCTGCCAAAGGTGTTGCGTCTCACAGTGCTGTGGGATGTTTCTTGTAGTTGGTGATTCTTTCAGACCTTTCCACACTGAATCCTTTTCCATTGGAGAGAATAATTCCTCTTTGCCACCCTGATCTCCTTTTCCAGTGTGTATTTAGCCTTTTTATACAAGACATTATCCCCCTTCCTGTTAGCATCTTCTTTGGCCTGACGGAGCTTGTCTGAGTTTTGCAGTGAACCATGTTTTGTCATTGTTGTATGTTAAATAAGCCCTGGTAGGGATGCACATATCCTCACAGAAACTGAGGCCGCCATCCACACTGATCCGCGTATAGCTGTATACGCATACATTTTGTATCGTATAGGCGTTTCGTCCAGACGGATCCGGCGTTTTGGGAGAGTGAAACAGATATTTTTTGAAGCCGGGTCCCAGAGTGGATCAATCTGAAAATGATGCCCTTGCGTTTTCGTGTGGACAGCGGATCCGTATATTTTCTGAAACGATGACGTCATCAGCCCACGTCTCGCCCCTAGTCAGACACCGTTACGTCACGTAACAGCAACAAAAACATGAACAAGCACTGAACGATTGTATTTTTATTAACTAACATTAACACAGATTAATAAATGTATTGTTCCATGTTTGTTTGTATACCGCACGCAAGGTTTATGCGCATAGTCCAAGTCTTCTTCTCCATTTTAAGTGCATCTCTGTGGCAGAATTACAGCGCCACATACTGATCTGGCATGTATACTACATCGTTTTGTGTCGGTTTTGTGGTTTCGTGTGGATGCAGATATTTCTTGAGACGAGGGGGGGGAAAAAAGATTGGGTAGGGAAAGCTCTGGCTTTGTGATACGTAGCCTGATATAAGATGTTACAGTCTCTGTGAGCTCGTCCAGATAGGTGGCAGCAGCTTCAAAAACATTCCAATCAGTGAGGTCAAAACAAGCTTGTCAATCCTGCTCTGCTTCATTAGTCCATCTTTTTTACAGTCATTATTACAGGTTTAACTGATTTCAGTTTCTACCTGTAGATCGGTATAAGTTGAACCAAACAGTGATCAGAGAGCCCCAAAACTGCCCATGGAACAGAGTGATATGCAATCTTTATCATGGTATAACAGTGATCCAATATATTACCGTCTCTGTTGGACATGATGAGGTCACTGTCTGTATTTGGCAGTTCACTGGAGAGATTTTGCTTTATTAAAGTCTCAAGAGGATTACAACAGAGTCCGGGTGTTGTCCGCTATTCCACCGCCTCTGTGATCAGATCATCGAGTTCTGTAAAGCCAGGCTCAACTGTGTTTGATCAGCCGCATAGCAGCTTCCGCCAATACAAGAACAGAGTCAAAAACTGGTTAAATATTGGGTGGTGTGTACTTCCGAATGTCCATCAATTCGTCTCTGGTGAAACTGATTGCAGGGATATAACTAAAGACAGGACAAACTAATAAAAACATAAAAACAACTGCGGAGGACGCCACGGAGGCAGCCATCAGCGGCACCATCTTGTGCCCCTTTCACACTGCACGTTGGTCCCAGAAAATTGCCGGAGTGCCTTCTGTGTGAACGCAAACACATCCCGGGATTGATCCTGGGTTGGGGACCTAGTAACATTGCCGGGTTCAGTCCCGGAACGAGCCCTGTGTGAACAAAAGGCAGGACCAGTGCTGTAAAGGGTGTGTCGTAGTGATGACACACATTATCGTGTGAATCTTTTACCAGGTGTTTTGAAGGCAGATCAACATTCACAACGAAAAAATATGTGCAAACTGTAATGAAGCAGAGATCAGGAAGCTCCTCACTAACCGCGCTGAAGCTGAGATCGTTTCCCAGCTTAAATGAAACAGAACGCGTCCATTACACGTCTCTGTGAGAGAGAGAGAGAGAGAGAGTGTGTGTGAGAGAGGGAGCGTGTGGATGTGTGTTGAGATCGAGTGTGTGTGGTGATAGAGAGTGTGTGTTTAGAGGTCTCGTGTGTGAGTGTGTGTGTGAAGAGAGTGTGTGTGTGGTGAGAGGAGTTGTGTGTGTGTGTTTTGTGTGTGAGAGAGAGTTGGTGTGTGGGTGTGAGGAGAGAGAGATAGAGAGTGTGTTGAGAGAGGAGCGTGTGTGAGTTTGTGTGGGAGAGAGAGAGATTGTTTGTGTTTGACACCAGTATGTCACGGTCTTAACGGTCTGTGTGTGAACGCACAAACAGATTCCGGAAAATCACTGGCACTGTGAATGAACCACAATCAAACGATCCCGGGACACATTATCCGTGTATTTTCCGGAATTTCTGTGTGAAAGAGGCTTTGGACATCTAGATCGAGTTCAAGACATTGATGCTTGCATATAGAACAGCCACAGGCTCAGCACCCGCCTACTTCCATTCACTACTACGAATTTACATCCCCTTTAGAAGTCTGAGATCCGCTAGTGAGCGTCGCCTCGTGGTAAAATCACAGAGAGGCTCAAAATCACTTTCCAGAACATTCTCGTTCACCACTCTTGGCTGGTGGAATGATCTTCCCACCCCTATCCGGAATACTGAATCCCTGACAATTTTCAAGCGACAGCTGAAAACTCATCTCTTTCGTCACTATCGGACGACTTCCAAAATTTTTTTTAAAAATCTCTTTTCTTTAATGCTTCTCTGTCTAGCTTGTACTTATTTGAACAATGCTTGAAACTTGGTATGACGAGCACTTTCTGTGTCTGTTTGCCTCTTTAAGAAGAATCGCTTGATGTATTCCCCAATTGTAAGTCGCTTTGGATAAAAGCGTCTGCTAAATGAATAAATGTAAATGTAACTGGAGGAGAAGATGTAACGCTGCTAGGTGATTTTGCTTTGGAACATTCAGAAAACTTTAACTCAATTTTTCTCAGAATTGACATCGCTTCAAACATTGTTACGTCCGATTCCAACAAATCATACATCATTTTGAAGGTCTTTTAATGGAGAATGTGAAACTACAAATAACACATTTTTGAAAGTTTGCTCATTGTGACTCATTTTGCCAGCACTGGTCACAGATCAAGCTTTACCTCTCCAGCTCGTCAGCGTCGTCCTCCCGCTGTCCTCCGGTGATGCCAAACTTGGCCTTGAGCGATCGGGCGCAGGCGATGACGGCCTCCACCGCGCTCATCTGAACGATGACGTCCTGAAACACACACCCAAGCACCACCGCCACACCCACACCACCCACCACCCACCACACGCCACACACGACCCCACCCCCACAACACAACCACACACACACCCACACACACACAACTCTGACACTAGAGCTGGCCTATTATCTTCAAACGATCGTGATCTGCATGCAAACACACACGCAATCTAGTTTTTAAATGACACGTTTGCCCGTGTCTATTCAACCTTTGAAACAATAATACGGAACATTTTTCAATCTGTGTTTGCACTGCTGGCTCTACAGAGAGCCTACCGTTAGCAGTTTAGATCAGAAAAGCTCACAAAACAACGCACGTCTTACGCCCCCCCCTCATTCGATATATCACAGAAATACTGGGATGAAAGTTTATAGTTCAAATATAAACACTGATGTGATGTTTATGGTAGTGGTCAAAATAGAGATAAATCATCTTTAAAGTTGTCCAAATGAAGTTCTTAGCAATGCATATTACTAATCAAACATTAATTTTTGATATATTTACGGTAGGACATTTACTAAATATATTCATGGAACATGATCTTTATGATATCTTAATATCCTAATGATTTTTTGGCATAAAAGAGAAATGTATAATTTTGACCCATACAATGTATTGTTGGCTATTGCTACCATAGCCCCACGACTCAACACTGCTTTTGTGCTGCAGGGTCACATATTGTATTTTAAATACATATATTATATATTAAAATGTTTAATAATTCATTCAAATTAATTAATCATTTTTAAATAGACTGCAGCAATTAGGCCTAATATTTTGTGGCACATTATTGTGTTTAGTTCAGAATGGTGGGAGAACCGTGGCTCTCGGTTTATCCAGACTCGTGCAGCTCTACCTCCAGCTTCTTGAAGTCAGGGTTGGGGTGCCGCAGCAGTTTGCTGGCGTGAGCGGTGACCTGCTGCAGAGCCTTACGCACCGACGCGATGTCTTCAGTCGCCTCTGGAGGAGAGATCACGTTTACAGCGGCAGTGACGTCACACACTGTATTTACAGTTCAGAGAGTCACACTGACCTTCCTCCTTGATCTTGAGCAGAGCCGCGTGCAGCACGCAAGGCATCAGGTGCCGCGTCAGATCCGACGCTTTCTGCTGCGACAGGTAATGCAGCACCTGCACACACATATCAAACATCATTAGCTCATTTAAATAACCCAATATAATGCCCAGACTAACCCACACCACACCACACCAGAAACTGACTGGAGAGTTTAAATTGAACAAAAAACAAAACAAGGTCATTTTTCCAGTCGATTATGTTCCCAAATGTCCCTAAAAGGTTTTTTCATTGTGTGCAAACTAAAGCTAACACACACACACACACACAATACCCAAACACACACAGAACACACTAACCAAACACACAAAAACCACCACACCAAACACACCTCAATAAACAACAGACCAGACACACAACGCACCACACCCAACACATAACCTCCAATACCACCCGCACGCACACACACACACACACAATAACAAACAGACAAACACATACTCACACAGACACAGACACAGAATAATAAACACGATTAACATAAACACCGCGTACGTGCACACCACACACACACACAACACATCACATACACACACACACAACACATCACATACACACACACACACTACGCACGCACGCACGCAGACACACAATAACACAGCACACACACACTCCACAATAACAAACAGACACCGACACCAGGTTGTTTTTGTGAAAATTGAGGGGACTCTCCATAAGCGTAATGGTTTTTATACCGTACAAACTGTATTTTCTATCACCCCACACCACACCAACCCTACACCTAAACCTACCCCTCCAGGAAATTTTGTGCTATTTCAGATTTTCAATACACTCTATTTTGTGTGATTTATAAGCGTTTTGAAAATTGGGGACATGGGGTAATGTCCTGAAAATCACCTTCTCCAGTGGTAATCCTGTCATACCTTTGTCAGTATACACATTTATGTCCTCATTTGTCACAAAACATGCGCTTCACCAACACCCACACACACACACACACACCCACACACTCAAACACACACACACACAAACACACAAAAAACACACACACACACACACAGAGACAAGACACACACACACACACACATAGACAGACACACACACACACACACACCCCACCCACACCACACACATAGACAGACACACACCCACACACACAGAGCAGACACACACACACACATGTTGGATCCACAGAAGACAGACACACCACACACACACAGACACGCACACAGACACGCACACGCACACACAGAGACAGACACACACGACACACACACACACACACACACACACCACACACACAGAGACAGACACACACACACACACGCACACAGAGATACACACACACTCACACAGATACACACACAGATACACACACTGACAGACACACACACACCCAGAGACAGACACACACACACACAACACACACACACACACACATCACACACATCACACACACACATCACACACATCACACACACACATCACACACATCACACAGAGACCGACACACACACAGACAGACAGACACAAACACACAGACCCACACACACAGACACACCACAGACATACACACACACACACACACACACACACACAGAGACATACACTCTCTCTCACACACACACAAACAAACACACACACACACACAGAGACAAACACACTCACAACACACAATACCCCACACACACCACACACACCCCACACACAGGACAGACACCACACACACACACACACACACACAGAGACAGACACACACACAAACACACACACACACACACAGCCACACCCACACACACACACACACACAGAGACAGACATACACACACACACACACAACACGAACACCAGAGACCGACACACACACACACACACACACACACAGCTGCTTCAAATCACAGACATACACACACACACACCACACCAACAACAACACACACACCACCCACATTCAGAGACAGAGACACACACACACCCACCCACACCACACACACACAACACACACAGAGACACACACACACACACACACCACACACCCCAGAGACATATCACACACACACACACACACAGAGACAGACCCAACACACACACACACTCGCACACACAGAGACAGCACACCCACACACACACACACCACCAAAGACATACCCACACACCCACAACACACCACACACACAAGACATACACACACACACAAACGACACCACACAGAGACAGACCACACACACACTTCACACCAGAACAGACACCACAACGCACACACACCTCACACACAAAGACAGACACAACACACCCACACACCAACACACACACACACACACACACAACACCAAACACACAACACAACACACACACACACCACACACACACAGAGACGTACAGAACACACGACACACACCCACACAAGACAGAACACACCACACCCACAGAGACAGACACACACACACACAGAGACAGACACACAGAGACAGACACACACACACACACACAGACACACACACACACACACACACACACACACACACACACACACACACACACACACACACACGCACACACACTCGTGTTTTCTGATTGGTCTGAAGATGTTGATCAGACACATAGTCCCGCCCCAGGGTCACATGATTGGTTGATTCTAGATTTTTTGTCAAGGAAAGTAACAAAGCTGTTCTCTTGCTGCCATCAAAAGTTTCCTGATTTTGTTACTGCAGACACTCTTTCATGATTTAAACTCGCTGCTCACTCAACTCTGCTGAAATTAATCATATTATATCTCTGATGAGAGAAGACAAATATATACAGTGTTGGCCAATAACTACTTACATGTAACTAAACTAAACTAGTTAATTAAAAAAACGCTAACGGTTACAAAGGGGGTAACATCTGATTTATTTTCACACACACCCAAACACAGCTTTAACTGACTTCTTTCAGAAACTGCACTGACTGCTCTAAAATATGAGACCGCAATGCTTCAGGAGTTTAGGACACAGAACAGCACACATGCTTATTTGATAACCGTTTTATTTCCTATTTGGGTTTATGTATATGCTTTATTTCTTAAGATGTATTAACTGTCTTTTTCCAAGGCACTGCTAGATGCCAGTGTTTTGATTTCAACAACAGTATCATAGCTATTAAACTATTTATTGTTTTGGTTTTAAATCTGTATTTAACCTCAGAATGATCTCAAAGCATGTGTGAATGTGTAGCGGCTGTACTTTAAATTACACTATTATAATCTCGACTGATGAAGGATTCTGACAGCAATCAGTGTTGAGTGCTACTGTAAGAATAACTTACATCTTTCAAAACGATTAACAGTTGAAAACATTAGAAATTTAGAAAAGTAATCAAATTAATACTTTAATAAAGTAACTGAAATAGTTACACTACTTGTTACATTTTAGACAGAGTAACTTGTAACCTGTTACATTTACAAAGTAACGTTTCCAACTCTGCATATGATACAAAATATCAGGCATGTATTGTTTTTTTCATACTGAGCATTTAAATAAATTATTTTGACATGACACTTCTGATTTCAGATTTTATTTCAATTTGAGGCATTTTTAAAATTATTTAAACAAAGCATTTTAATAGTTAAACTATTTAATCGTAGTGTTTCTGACTTAACATGTCATTTTAAGCACTATTTTTTTAATTTTCAAATGTAATTCAAAGCAGTTTAATTAATTGTAAGCATTATTTGAATACAACGCTTCTGACTGTAAATATGACTTCAAGTGATTTAAACGTAGAATTTTTCTAATACAACTGTAAGTGTAATATTAAGTGATGCGAGTACTGATTATTTGTAGGTGTAATGTTAGGGTGCTGTTGGAAGGTTTTTACTGTACGCTCCTGTCACGAGGACACGTTACTGGAGCAAAACACAGCAGAGGACATTAAATCAGCAAATAACTCCTGAGTGAATCCTGCAGCTTCCCCACGAGGACGCGACAGACGGCTGAAGGACAGAAGAGACGCTCTAACCCACTTCCAGCAGGCCTGCGCTCTGATTGGCTGCTCTGAGGGCATCATGGGATGCGTGTGTGGTGTATAGCACGTGAGTGTGAGCAGATGAAGACTGAATGATTAGGGATGCACTGAAATTAATATTCCTGGAGCGCCGAGAAGATGCAAACGAAGCGTAGGACGAACGAGAACTGAACAGTACAGGGCGCCGATGGAGTGTCGAAAGGAGCCCCGAGAGACCGAAACACGGTTTTTCCACCATTTTTGTGTTTTTCTCGGACAGTTTTAAATGCTTCCACACTGCCGACTGTGTTGCTGCAGGGTTAGGGCGCGTCATTTGCAAGTATCATCATTGATATTCGGCTAAATTTTATTCAAGGTATTTTCCGAACTAGGTTTGGATTAGTTATTTATGGCGCAGAGTTAAATAGGGGTGGTGGCTGACACTGGTGCAGTCGCTAATGAAAGTGATGCTAGTGTTGTGTGGCTTGAAAAGAGTAGTGAAGAGGGGTGCACAAGAATGAAGGCTAGGAAAGGGCGAGATCTGTTTCTGGATACATACAGGGGGCCGTATCGGTGAACTCCCAGCCGACTCAGGGTTTGCACCTGCTCAGCGCTCTTTCGGGTCGTCGAAGAGTCTCTTCTGTCGTGCGGCACAGGCGGGGTGTGGCCGCTCCAAGGCCATCCCCCACAGGTTCACCCGGGATCTTCCATGTAGCGGTTCCGGCTCCAGTAAGGTCGACCACCCGGTCTTATGACCGTTCTGTCCCGCTTCATCATTCCCTTCCTATCACCACGGTAAGTATATCGGAGAATACCAGCGTCCGAAATCCTCCAAGAAACAGCCGGGATTCGCAGGCACCTGTGTGATACAGCACAACACCCACACACACACACACAAACAACAGAGAGTTTAATGTACAGTACCATGAACACAGAGGAATAGTTTGTTCACAAGAAAAGTAACAGCACGCAGGTTTTTAAAGAGAAATGAAGCCTGTTTGTTGTAGCACCAGGCACTAGTTTTGTGATCATCTGTATGGCCACATGACAATCACAGTAAACGTTGCGCGGCGGCATACCCACACATACGCATCACACCTACGCACACTCTCTCACCACACACACAAACAAACTCTCATTCTCACACTACCATCACACCACAACTCTCTCTCACACACACACAACACACACACACACTTCTTCTTCTCACCACACACACACACACACACACCAACCAGCACACACACAAACTCACACTCTACACACACTCAAACTCCGTGCTCACACACACCACAACACACACACACACACACAAACCTCACACACACACACAAACACAAACCCCACACACACACACACAAACACAAAAAAAAACACACACACACACACACACACACTCACACACACACACACACACACACACACACACACACACACACACACACACACACACACACACACACCCACACACTCTCTCTCACACACACAAACACTCTCACACACACACACACACACTCACACACTCTCACACACACACACTCACACTCATGCACACACACACACACACACACACTCACTCAAACTCACAACACAAACACACGCAATCAAACTCATGCGCATCAAACACACACACAGACCACTCACTCCCAACTCATGCTCACAACACACACACACACACACTCACTCAAACTCATGCTCACACACACACACACACACACCCTTCAAAAATCATTGCTCACACACCACACACACACACACACACACACTCTCACTCAAACTCTAACTCACACACACACACACACACTGACTCAAACTCATGCTCACACACACACACTCATATTAAATGGTCTCCAGGTGAGCAGGAATGCTGTGTATAAAGTGTATCACTGGTGTGACTGTGTATTTATTGGTGTGATTGATTATTTATTGATTTGGTTGTGTATTTATTGGTGTGTGACTGCAGCATCAGTGAGATGCGACGGCAGCGATTCATCACACACTTCTTTTGTAAATGAGCAACAGACTCGGACTTCCTCAGGATGACCTTTCCATCAGTCGCTGAAGTCCAGAGCGCTCTCATGCTCCATAATTACTGAGAGACACACCGACCAGACATGATGCTGTGAGAGTTACACACAGAAACACATTTCATGTCAGATCTCGACTGTGCGCTGCTTCCAAAAACCAGCCGATCCACAAAAACACTGCAAGCAGCATAAACCACGACTCCTCACATCAGCCTGTGCTGATACTTCAGACAGATCGTTCATAAAGAAATATCACAGCAACCACCCACAACAGCTTAGCAACATCTAGGGATGGGCGACTTGGACTTAAAAAGATTTCACTATATTTTCTGGTATTTATAGTGATAACGATATCAATGACGATAGTTCATATGCATCCACTGGGAGACAAAAAGAACCCTCCTGTTTCTTCAGAGAGAAGTATTGTCTTCCCTATGTTTACCAAAAATAGGGTGCTGTGAGCACACACGTAACGTAATGTTTCATTCATACTGGACTCCAGAGGGCGCCCTCGAGCATAAACTCCACATATGCATCACAGAAGTAATAGAACTGATCAAACATGCAGACAAACACATGATTTTGACAATATATGGTTTATCTGTGTCCTCGATGATTTCCGCCTCATTCTGTGATTTGAAACCCCGTCTGGTCACAAAAATAAGTTATTTCAAACAATCGACTATGATATGAAGTGTATCTGGAGTAAAAGTATGTCAATAAATGTCTTTGTTGGACAACAGGTTTGTAAACGGGCTCATACACATGCACAGCTTTATCGCACTCGTGCTTCTGTAGTACATTTATTCATTGCACAGACCGATTTTGTTTTGCTGCACTGTACAGTCCTGAGCAAACCGGTTCTAGACTGTAGAAGGAGCGATAAACTCCGCACTGTCGCACACAGAAATATGTCAACAATAAGACGCCCCATTCATCATACTGGGCTCTCTCTGCTCTCCACCCAGAGGGAGATGGTAATTAAAGCCAAAATGCCAAATGATGCTTGGCTAAGCACAATTACAGACAGCACTGCTGCTAAATTTAGAGCCCATCTTCAGCTAAAGGGGCCATTTACTGCGACTGCTGCGCTCACAGCGGTCCTCCGCTGCAATAAGACGAGCTGGTGTGTCGGCTCAGGAAATTAGAGCATTTTGTAGGGCAGTTGAACATGCTATAGCGAGGCAAAATAGACACAAAATGTCACCTTTCCACATCGGTCTCGCCCCCCAGTGCTCAAAAACGAGCATTCTGGCTTCATAGTGCGCAAGGAGGAGTGGGAAATGAGGCTGTGCTCGCTCCTTAATCTCTGGGGCTTGTCCACGGCATAACGCTGCGGGATAATTCGCCGTTATCCGACAGAGAGGGATGGAAAATAAGGTGCTTATGAAAATGAATGATGCTTCTCCCTTTGGCTTCTGCCAAGCGGGGTTTTTAAAAGGTGAAAGCTATAAAAGATTGAGTGAACTGAAGACAGGAGCAGGAGGAGCCATTGTCTGGCAGAGGAGGATGCGTTATATAATCTGCTCGCTGCTGTCGTGTGGATGCGGAGCCAGCTTCTCGTTTCTGCACTGGCACGAGAAATATATGGACGCCTGTTCCCGCCACGGAATAAAAACTGTCCAAAAAAGCTACCTTTCATCTCTGAAGTCTGACTTTTTTCATGCAATTCTTTTTTTCTTGCAATTGCGAGCTTACTCTGACTTCTTTTCAGAATTGTTAGAAACAAATCCGAGATGTAAAAAGATATAAAGTCCAATTTTGAGGGAAAAAGGCTTATATTTTCTTGCAATTGCGAGTTTAAAATCTCGCAATTGTGACTTTTTTCTTGCAACTCTGAGTTTATATATATCCCATAGGACTTTTTTCCTCACATTTTTTACTTCTTTTCTCAGAATTGTGATACAAACTCGCAATTATGACCTTTCTCACAATTTTCTTTTTCCCAATTATGAGTTTATATCTCACAACTATTACTTTTTTTCTTGCAACTCTGAGTTTATATCTTGTATTTCTGACTTCTTTTCTCATAATTGTGAGATATAAACTAGCGATTGCGAGTTATAAAGTCCAATTCTGAGGAAGAAAAGGAGACATTTTCTTTTGTATTACAATTTATATAATTAGTTTATATTGCAGTTTATATCACGCAACTCTGAGAAAAGTGTAAAACCTGTGAGATCAAAAGTCGCAGTTGCCTTAGCAATTTTTATTTCAGTGGTGGAAACGGGCTTCCATAGAAAGCTGTGCATTCGGCCCGCTCGCACCGCTGCTGCTTTAATCTGACGCAGAGAAACACTGACTTCCTCTAATCACATTCTTCATATAAGCACAGCAGAACTGAACAATCTTTCAGGCTTTAATAAAGCCAAATCATCTGTCCAAAGCAGGAACATAACACAATAGCATCTGCATCATCAACAGCAGTGAAGAACATCCAGCAGTCTGGTCTTTACCAGTAATTCACCGTTCACCCACAGCAGTGATTTCAGGCCCTTCAGCTGAACATGAGGCTGGACGGCGCTGGAGGTGATTTCCTCAGAACGCTTTTAGACATCAGCTGGACTGACAGTGAATTACGGGTGACAAGACCTAACGATCTGCTGCCAGGACACAAAGCAAAGGAGACGCTGATGGTCTGCTGTGCATGTGGAGATGCTCATGTCTGACCCCAGCATGCAGTGCTATCATAACCTTCAGGCCTCTCACTGACGAGCACACAGCTCACCTTGAAGGACTCCATGTCTGAGAGCAGGCAGGCGCTCTGCATGCGGGCGCGGAGGTGCGCTCCTTCAGCCGACGTGCCCAGTTTGGCCAGAACCTCCGACTGCTCCTCCAGCAGGTCTTCAGTCATGGGCGCGGGCTCCTGCGGCACAATAATAACAGTTATGACACGATCCACTCGATTTTTGCAATTTAGCAGATTCTTTTATCCAAGGTGATTTACAATAGAGGAGCGTGAGAGCCACACGGGATTCACAGCATTTAGTGCCACGTTTAGAGATGAGAAAAAACCGAGCAGAAGAGAAGCGCCGTTTTGGTTTACTGTTGTTTTGCCAGTGCATTGGTTTAGGGTTGCGGGGTGGAAAAGCTGTGATGGTTTCGTCAGTCCTGATGGAGGTTTGCAGGAGCAGAGAGGGTGACGGTTATGTAATAAATGAACAAAGAGTTGAAAATGAAAACACGTGTGTAACAGTGAATTGGATCCGTGCGGCTCTTAAAGTGACAGCAGCTGTATTCCTGCTGCCGCCTGTGTGCTTAATATTAATCAATATGTGAGCCTGCAGCACAAAAGCAGTGTTAAGTCGCTGGGGGATATTTGTAGCAATAGCCAACAATACATGGTATGGGTCAAAATTATAAAATTTTTCTTTTGTGCCAAAAATCATTAGAATATTAAGTAAATGTTTTTTTTTGTTATGTTCATGAAGATATTTAGTAATCTCCATACGTTAAATATATTAAAACTTAATGGTTTTTAGTAATATGCATTGCTAAGAACTTAATTTGGACAACTTTATAGGTGATTTTATCAATATTTAGATTTTTGCACCCTCAGATCCCAGATATTCAAATAGTTGTATCTCAGACAAACAAACCATACATTAATGGAAAGCTTATTTATTCAGATTTTAGCTGATGCATGCATCTCAATTTCACAAAAATTGACCCGTATGACTGGTTCTGTGCTCCAGGGTGTTGAGAATTGTGGCATTTCGCTGGTATCTAAATTGTAGATGTCACAGCAACCTTATTTAAAGAAAATATATTTGATATCACTATCTTTAACTAAATCATTCATATAAAGTTTTGGTCATATGGCCCCCTCTTAAATAATCGTGATTACAATATTGACCAAAGACCATAAAGACGTGATTAGTTTATATAAATATGGTGCAGCTCCTTATGATTTAAAGAGTTGTTCAGCCATACAGAGAAAACACAATGTTACGAAGAGTAACGACTAAAGCAGTAATCACCGTGAAGCCCGTGGTTTACAGTGAATTTAGAAACAGCTACCGGGGCGTTGTTAAGGCACGACAGCGACGCTGCCCGGGGAGCTAACGCTTTTATAAAATGGCGCTTGCATATAGTAGTAAGGTTTCACAAAATAAAATGGAGCAAATAAAGTGTAATGATATTATTAAAAACAGTATTCTTCCACCAAACATTGTAGCTCCTCAGAAACAGTTGTGGTTTCTACAAAGTGGTTGCCGAGCAACACACAAACGTAAACAAGGTGTATGTTTTTACAGTAATTTACAACAGCTTCAAACGCGGCTCAGCCAATCAGAGCCAAGCACCGGAGCTCTCCGCTTTATAAACACACACACACACACACACCTCGGAGGGAACTCCACCAACCAGAGGGTAAAGAACGGTGAATAAAACTGTCTGCTTTAATCCAATAAAGACCTGCGCAAGACCGTTTGAGGACGTTGTAGTCGTCACGGCTGCGTTATAACCGCCCTATGTTTTATCTTCCTGCAATCAAGCAAGCCTCTCTGAGTTTCCAGAGCAATCTTAACACCATCTCGTTGTGCTCCACCACAGCAAACCCCTGTGAGAGTTTCTCCACTCATCCGCTCTCCCGCGCGCCTGTCGTAAACACCTGCTCTCACACAGGCTTATTCAGTCACACACAATGCTGTCTACTTTATGGACACTGAACGGCTTTCCTGACATATTGTTCACAATTTGTTTTATTGACGTCTTTCCGCAGTTGAAACATGATTCAAGTTTAATTCCAGCGAGTTGTGTTTCTTCTGCTGTTCATTCATCTTATTTGCTGCTGTAACTAGTAGTAAAGCGGAAGAGATCCGTCAGCCACAAACCAGCATACTGACTGCATTTAGTGAGAAAATGGACAGAATTTAAATTCTGAGACTAAAAGTAACAAAGCACAAAAGTTACAAATGATGTTTAGTGAAGTTTTGTTCACGCATCAACTGAAAACTAAACAGACTAAAACATCGATATTGGGTTCAAATAAATAAATACCAGTCCATCAAAATAAAGATCACTTAAAAAAATGAGAAATGGATATAGTTAATCAACAAATAGATGCTAACACAGTCATGTTTCGGTCAATGTTTTCCCTCAAAAATCAATGTTCAGTTACTGATATTTCGGTGCATCACTAAGAGCGACAACACTTAAACAGCACAACAATTAAAGGCACTGAACGACGAGCTGAGACTCATTAGACGTCAGGTGCCAAGATGATGAAGATGAAGACGCAGGTCAAATGTGAGAACACACAGACAGACTGAGAAGTGCAGCTGCAGAGAAACACTGGTTGTCCATCAGCGATCTGTGACCGATGAATGAAGCATTGAGACAGCACTGGCTGTGTGTGCACCACAGAAACACACTCCAGTACGAGGAGCACCAGAAGAGCGCTGTGAAGCGACGCGTGTTTCAGGCTGCTGCTCTGCAAGCATTATTTACATTCACGTTCCCATAAGGAAACCCTTATTTAAGAGTTATATAACACATGAAACAAACCAGCCAGCTATAAGGAGAATCACAACATTACAAACTCTGATTTGAAAAAAAGAAAAAATACAGGACTGTAAACATAACGACTTATACTATAATCACATGCACTGGAAACGTATTATAAAAGATATATAAAAAGATATATATAGGGGACTATGGTGCTATGTAAAATATTTTTTGCAACATACTAGGTTTACTATTTGTAATTTGTGCCGATAATGCCGATAATCGTCTGTTACCTGACTGTTGACATCGCGATACTTACGAGACATCGTCGATATACGATAACTCCGCCCAGCTCTAATGTCTACTTGATACTTTCTCATTTAACACAAAACTCGCTTTAAATAATCTATTGTGGGTATTTTTACTGTCAAATGTATTTTGTGATTAATTAGATGAATTAATAGAAACATCATGCAATTAATTAGATTAAAAATGTTAATCGGCTGACAGCCCTAATATATATACTGTATATATACACACACAATGGCTTCTCGAAGCAAACCAAGCAGCAAATGCAATACGCTTGCTGCTATTCTTTTCTGTAGCATCATGGGAAATGTAGTTTTTAAGCTATCTCAAATGCAGAAGTTTTAAACGATTGATTCTAAAGATAAGGGTAGTATTGTAAAACAGACGGGTTTTCAGCTTCAAGCAGCATATCTAGCACCCTGGACTGTTGACGGGGATTGTAGAGCGTGGGCTCCGCTGAGTTCAGAAGAGTCCGCTTGCCATGCGGCTGCAGGCGACCTTCAGCTTTGCTCTTACTGGCCGTCTTTTTCTCGATCTCCGTTCCTTCATTCCGTCCGTGGCGCTCAGAAACTCGCAAGAAATCTTCCTAGCTGTCGCTCCACGAGTCCCAGGGACTTCACGGAAACCTCGGCGGGCCCCGGGAGCTCCAGGGCCGCGTCTGTTGAGTCGCTGCCGCGTTTTATTGTTAATCAAATTTCATCTTTTTCCCCGCGCTCGCTGGCGCCGATGCAAGCCAGTTTTTTTTTTTTATTTTTTTCTTGTTCAGGCATTCTGATGGTGGTGGGCAAGCCACAGTAAACACAGAAAAACCATTTCTCAAGAAGTCTCTTCTGCTACCCAAGGCTGCATATTTGGATATTTGAACTACAAAAATAAGTAAAATGTGAAATATATTCGGATTAAAATATCCAATTTTCCATGTGAATATTGTGAACTACCCGTAATGTATTTCGGGGAGCGCACGCTGTAAATTTTCAGCATCATTACTCCAGTCTTTTGTCACATGATTCTTCAGAAATCGTTATAATATGCTGATCTGCTGCTCGAGAAACATTCTGATTATCCAATGTGAAAACGTCGGCTGCACGATTTATTCTGTGGAAACTGTGAGCATTTTTTTGCAGGATTCACGATGAGAAGAAGTTCAAAAAGAATCAGAATGGTATTTGAAAATAAAAACATTTTGTAACAGTAGAAATGTTTGCTGGCACTCCTTTGACTCAATTACCATGCGCCTGATGAATAATGTGTAATTGTACGACCCAGACTTTGAACTGGTTTATTATATATAACAATCCCTTTATTGCTCTATGTCTCATCTTCCTCCGTGGACTTTCTTTGATGTGTCTACAGCACCTGGACCCCTTCTCACTTATTCATAAAAGTACAGTATTCATGTATGTGAAAGCTATACGTGATTTAATGTGCCTGTTCTTCAAACATTGTCAGTCATAATTCCAACTTAATGTCGTGGAAAAAAGTGTGATCCAATACAATCCAATGACAAATTCACGTACACGTCAGATAAACAAGTACGAACGAGGATTTAGATTTTTATCCAGATAATCTAAATGCTCTCTTAAAACACATTGTCCATTTTTACAGCCCACCTCTTAGTCATTCTGTGGTTACTCAATAGTGCGCTGAAGTCCTATACATGCCTGATATTGTCACCAAAAAGGTGAGTCAGCGATTCATGCGACCCAACCCCTATACTTACCGCCAAAGACTGTCGATTTAGCACACAGGACCGCCCACTACACGTGGTTTGATCGACCGTGTCACAAAAGACCCCCGCACCCCCCCTGATGCTATCTCTGTATTATATTCTAAAACGGTATTGATACACTCGGTGTACACTGAACCCATCTTCAGTCACCCACGTCGGCGGTTCAAGTGTACTACAAGTGGTAACGATGCACTCAAGTACTAAAGAATAACTTTTAGTATATTGAGTACAAAATTAATGCATGCAAATAGTACATCATGGAAGTGCAGTTTTTCCCCAGACGTGACGGTATACAGCGAGGATCCGGCGGTGGAGCTTCACCTGCAGTTTCTGATGAAGAAGACAACACCTGAGATCCGGAGCTCCGCTGGCCAGCCTGAGAGAGCAACACAGAGGCGGTCATTACACAATCAGGCAGACGCTTCGCTCGTTAGCACACAAAGACGCCAGCAGCCGCAGAGCGCGGGGTTATTGTTATCAATGACTGCAGCTCGCTCCCTTCAGACTCTGGTTCAACAGAACAGACAGAACAGACTCGAACCACGAGCGCGAGCACAGACCCCTGCGCCACGCCTCTGAACTGCAGAAGGAGATAATACATATATTACAAACACTGGAAAATATATATTTTTACGTACCTGTTATTTGGCCATGAACTGTCCTACAGACTTCAGACAGGAATCGTGAGTCTGAGAGCGTTCACACACAGAAATACTAACAGCGTTTCTCATTTAAACTGCTTTAAAACTGCAACAGATTAAGCCAGCCTGATTCATTTCTGTGAATCAGAGGAGATCCAGGACAAATACACATCACTCAGACGATAACAATAATATAATTATCACTCTAACTCTAAAAGAACAGCAAAGTCCACAGCGCGACTATAACGACACAGAGAAATGATAATCGCTGGAATCTTTTTCAAAACAATTTTTCCAGATGATGAATGATAAAAACTAGGGCTGGGTTGAAAATATCAATTTGGTCGATGAACCGATATCTATTCTTAAATCCCAAAAATCTATGCTGTTTTCAGTTCAGTTCAAAAATGTATCAAACATAATTTGTAGCTTCTGCCATCAAGTAAATTGCAATAATCTGTTTTGTTACTTTTGATATGAAACACAGTCTCAGCCTTGAAATTCCATCAGTTTGATCACTAAATGTGGTTTTGTGGCTCTTTATTGTGTGCTGACAGATGCTGTAGGGAAGCGATCGGCTCTTTCGCTTTACTACTAGTTATAGCAGCAAATAAACATGAACGAACATCAGAACTGAGATGACCATGAGTCATCTAATAGATCAATCAGTGATTCAAATGCACCAATAACGTCACGTCTACCTTAGGAAAGGCATTTAATGACTATAAACTCGATATAGTCAGCTAAAAATTGGATCAATATATGAAGAGTTAATTTGCAAAAACAGACAACTCTGTTTTTAACAGTTTTCAAAAATCACGTTTTTTCATTGTGCATTAGAATTAATCCCAATCAAACTGCAGTCGGGTTATTTTGATTAGGTTAAAAAATAACTAAAAAAATACAGCTAACTAACATGATTTTTGAAAATATAAAAAAACTGAGTTATCTGTTTTTGCAAATAAACGCTCATAGCATAATATAATATTCATGTAGTATACTGAACCTGTTCGTCAATATTTTATGTACGCTCGGAATTAATCTGACATGAATTACATTATTAACTACATGTTATTATAATAATGTTTATTATAAAACTGCCTTCAAATCACTATTTTTATGTAATGTACAGTTTATGTTTTATTAGGTTAGGTTTGTACTGATGGTCCTATAAATCCAAATGAATCGATATCGCATCAAGATCATCAATCGTGAAGTTCGTCTCATACAGTTAAAATAAAGCACTGACAGCCAATAGATCCCAGCGAGCTGCGTGTAAAGCAGCAGATGCTGAAGTGTGTGTGTGTGGGTGTATAACAGCCGGTTTGGTCTGCTGTGAACGAGATATCACCTGTGATCAGGCAGTGTTCTCCCAGCGGTAGCGCATTCCAGCACAAACTCCTGCACAGGTGAGCCAAGGCTCCACTCCTCGGATGGAAGTTACCATACAGACACACAGGGCCAGACGGTACGTCAGACTGTCGCTCGGAGCAGACGTAAGACTATAAGAGGTGCTGATGAAGGAGACACGTCCCATCAGCCGCACAGAGGAGCGTGTTCATTCCTTTGCATCTGGCAGTGGACGACGCGAGGATCACGCCGATCGGTTCCTGCGTGGATCTGATCTCTGCTCCGTCTGCTATATCAGAGCTGCGTCCGGGAACAGATAGATGGCCAAACACAAGCACGGACAACAGAGGTTTAATGCTGATGGGAAAAGGGGCAACCTGATGATTTTACATGACCTGCGCTTTAAAAACAGAGATGTTTGTTTACACAAGCCTCATATTTCTGTCCATATCTCTCTTATGCACATACATCTTCCAAACCAGAAATCTGCATCATTGATTGTTATTTTCCTGTGTAATACTGTGAATGCTTTGTAACTATCTCAACTGTATAAAGTGCTATAGAAGTGAAGGTGACTTTGACTATGTCTAAACTGGATGCAGTAAAGCATATATATATATATATATCCAGTATAAGTAGATATACGTATACCCTACACGAGCCCACAGAAAAACACACAAGATACACCTGTATTTTCAGTTTTGGGGAAAGTTACTTTTAAAAGTAATGCTTTACAATATTGCATTACTCCATAAAAAGCAACTAATTGCGTTACTTAGTTTATGGAAGGTAATGCATTACGTTACTTTTTTGTTACTTTTTGTCACCTGAGCTGGGCTTGCTTATTTCTTTTTAATTATCAAAAACCCAAAAGTTATATTTTTGGAAACTGTAAAGGCCCTTTCAGACCAACAGTGAAATGAAGGAGACGTCTGTCTCTGCACTCACTCCTGATTTATCAGTCAATAAACGGAAAAACAAAGAAACCTGCGTTACGTATTTGAAAAAATAACTCCGGTATTTTCTTGTAAATGTAAAAATAATGTGTTACTTTACTATTTACTTGAAATATGTGTCCCTGCAGCACAAAAGCAGTGTTAAGTCGCTGGGGGATATTTGTAGCAATAGCCAAAAATACATTGAATGGGTAAAAAATATAGATTTTTCTTTTATGCCAAAAAAAATTATGATATTAAGTAAAGATCATGTTCCATGAAGATTTTGTAAATTTCCTACCGTAAATAAATAAAAACGTAATTTTTGATTAGTAATATGCATTGCTAAGAACTCATTTGGACAACTTTAAAGGCGATTTCAGCACAATATTTAGATTTTTTTGCACCCTCAGATTCCAGATTTCAAATAGTTGCATCTACATGAACAAACCACATACATACTGGCGAGCGTATTATCAGCTAAAAAATTTACCCTTATGACTGGTTTTGTGCTCCAGGGTCACACTGTAATCACATATTACTTGTAAAGCGTTACTCTCAACACTAGTCTGCTCTGATGCATGGCCCTTCATCATCCTCATCCTCACAGTGAGGCCTGTGTAAACACCCAGCATGCTCTCACCAGCAGGATGGAGTTGAGCACGTGGTTGTGTAGCGGCGACTCCTCGGCGCGTCTGTTTCTCCGGATGCGTTTCCTCGCGCTGTGCATCATGCTGGAGACAGACAGCTTGTGTATGGGGACGGCTGCGGGCTCCGTCAGCTTGGACAGCGCTTGACTGATGTCACTGTTCTCTACAGAAACCACACCAAACATCAGCTTTATACGGTACAGACCGATCCAGAGCAGCTTCACGCAGATACACAGGAACATAACAGAATCAGTCATGCAGAGTCATTTCAGCTGTAAGAAGAAAATCAAGTCATTTTTCAGATCAGTGAATCAAAGAATGCACACAATTAGACGGTGTCCAGTAATACGATATATCACAGTAATGAGCATGCATGATATTGTTATAGTGGGCACTTGAATGCATTTTACAAAAATATCTTCTAAGCCTTTATTAATCTTTGTTAATTTCAACATTTAATAACACGTTATTAAAATCAAAAGTTTTAACTGTATTATTTAATGCACCTGAGCTAACATGAACATTAACAAAAAAAATAACTTCTGTAGCAAATATTGCTCATTAGTGTTAACGCGTTCACTAAGGCTAAATAATAATTATTTTGCACTTTAATCGGCTTGAAACATTTGTTCACTTTATAAATTTTTGTGTATTGCTTTACTGTATTTAAATGTTCAGCTCTTTTTGTTATAAGAAAACTCTTTTGAAAGATGTTACATTATTACAACACTTTTTGTAACCGTTTCAATTTCGTGATAATACCGAGTGATAAAAGCTTCAGCAATCAATGTGCTCAGATCTGGTGTTCGTGCTCCTCAGAATCACTCTGTGTTCATATCAACTCTGATTATTACTTCAGGAGGAATAAATGAGATATGAATGGAAAGATCGGATCCTGAAGGACGACACCGTTATTGAACTGAATCGATCTGAATCTTGTTGTTGTTCAAATTGATACATTTTGCAACATTAACACTTTTAAGTTTCTGTTTATCACTATGAAGCTGCTTTGAAGCAATCTGTGCTTTACAAAGTGCTATAGAAAGAAACGTGACTTGATTCAGAGCGTGCTTGAAGTTTGATTCTAGTCCAGTTCATTTGAGATATCTGTGGTTAATTGCTGTCTAAAACCAGACCTTTCCCTTCGTCCTCGACTGCGTTCCTCCCCAGAATCTCCTCGCCGGTCTCCGTGCGGCAGCAGAGCTTGAAGAACTCCGTGAGGAACTCACCTGCGGAGCGAGACATCATCACACTCATGCAGCTCTCAGTGCTCACGTGCTGTGTCTGTGTCAGCGTCTCCTCTTACCCAGCAAGCACTGCGGATTGTCTGCTTTCCGCACTCGAACGGACCAGTGAGGAGCCTGAAGAGGATCCAGATCGCTGAAAAACAGACGCAGAGCTGGAGTCAAACTAACATCTGCAGCGTTAAACCTGTCTGTCTGTCATAAACAACCGCAAAACCTGCTGCTCTTGTCTTGTTTTCCAGTAAAAATATCTAGACATCCTTAAATCAAGATGCATTTACTGGAGAAGACTTCAGATATCAAGTCTTGTTTTAAATGCATCAGAATGCAGCGAGTTAGTAATATCTGACGACGAGGTTTTAAAAAGAATCGCTTTGAATCAAGTTTTTTTGATTCGGACTCGCTTCATTTTGATCAGTTTCGCAAAAAACAAGACCTTTTTGCTCAAAAGTCATTTTGGCATCTGTGATGGAAAACAAGACAAAAATCATGGTAAAACTCACTCAAACCCTTTATGTGTAATGCATCATAGAGGCATAATAATGTACTTGCAATAGTTCCACTTTAGCACAATTAAATATACTTCAGTATATATTTAGTTGGACTTCTGCACGAATAAAGTGCATTAAGCACAAAATTAGTTGTTACAATTAAGCAGACTTGAAGTATACCAGTTTAGTACACTAAAAGTACAATTGCAGGGCATTTTTATTAAGCACATAAATATGAAAATGTATTTGTAGTATACTTAGCATGAAATATATGTATTTCAAATACATTTGAGTATATTTATTTTTCACTAGGGTGTAACCAAAGTTAAAATGCTTTGTAATATTTGAAGGTTTGTTTATCGTGTCTTTCTAAAGACGTAACAATGAACAGATAAGTATTATAATATATTGTACTGTAGTTACAATTATTCATGAGATCATGCAATGCATCATAATGTGCATTACAAAGCACCGTACATAGTGAAAAATAACATACTACAACTGTATTTGACAATTGCACATCTATTTTTGCTAAGTATTTACTTTACAAATACATTTTACTATTTATGTAAATTATAAAAATGACCCTGCAATTGTAGTTTTAGTATACTAAACTGGTGTACTTTAAGTCTGCTAAATTGGAACAACTATTTTTGTGCTTAATGCACTTTAATTGATATGTCACTAAATATGTTAATAGGTTTGAAATATACTTAGTTTTACTTTTTTACTAGGGTAATGCACTCATATGAATATAACGCAATAAATAAAGGCTTTAAGTGTTTTTAGTTTTTTTTGCAGTGTGAGCAAAAGCTAAATGAAGCGTGTGAGAGCCGTTCGCTGTCTGCTGGAGAACACTTCTGTTCATCTGCTTCAGAAAGCTCTCGCTCTCCTTCAGAAGTGAGAGCTGACGATCAGCACAAGCTCACACGCCAGAAAACAGCAGCGAGTGTTAATGTGACGCTACGGCTCGCCAGCAGCACTACACTAAAAGGCGTAAAATAATGCCTCCTCTCCTCTCCTCTCCGGAGCTGTGAAGAATCATGAAGGGTGACAGGTTCCTCAGGAGCTGACGAAACATGCATCTCGTGCTTCATGCATATTCATGAATTACTCAGTCCTATAAAAAAGTCATTAGAGCGCCGTTCTATTTTCATCATCCGAGGAGCACAAAATGTCTCTTTCACAAAAGCGGTGTGTGTGTGTGTGTGTGTGGTGGTGTGTTGAGAGTGCCTGTGTGAGAGTGCCTGTGTGAGAGTGCGTGGTGCGTGTGTGTGAGTGCGTGTTGGTGAGGGTGTGTGAGAGTGAGTGGTGTGAGTGCGGATGTGTTGAGTTTTGTGAGGTGCGTGTGTCGTGATGAGTGTGTGTGTGGGGAGTGTGTGTGTGCGAGTGCGTGTGTGTGAGAGTGTGAGTGAGTGATTGTGTGTGTGGGTGGAGTGTGTGAGAGTGCCGTGTGGTGTGAGGGTGTCGTGAGAGGTGCGTGTGCTGTGAGAGACTGGTGTATGTGTGAGAGTGAGTGTATGTGTGGGTGTGAGAGTGGTGATGTGTGGTGTGAGGGGCGTGTGTGTGACGGAGTGCGTGTATGTGGGTGTGTGGTGTGAGGAGTGTGTGTGTGAGAGTGTGTGTGTGTGTGTGTGAGAGTGCGTGTATGTGTGTGTGTGAGAGTGCGTGTATGTGTGTGTGTGAGCGAGTGCGTGTGGTGAAGAGTGCGTGTATGTTGTGGGTGTGTGAGAGCGTGCGTGTATTGTGTGTGTGAGAGTGGTGTAGTGTGTGTGTGAGCGTGGTTAGGTGTGGTTGAGAGTGAGTGTTATGTGTGAGAGTGCGTGTATGTTGTGTGTGAGAGTGGGGTATGTGGGTGTGTGAGAGTGCGTGTGTGTGAGAATGTGTGTGAAGTGAGTGTGTGTTGAGATGAGTGCGTGTATGTGTGTGTGGGGAGTGCGTGTAGTGTGTGTGTGAGAGTGCGTGTATGTGTGTGTGAGAGTGCGTGTTTGTGTGTGAGAGTGCGTGTGTGTGAGAGTGCGTGTATGTGTGAGAGTGCGTGTATGTGTGTGTGAGAGAGAGTGTATGTGAGAGTGTGTGTGTGAGAGTGCGGTGTAGTGTGGATGCGTGTATGTGTGGAGTGCGTGTATGTGTCGTGTGGAGAGTGCGGGTGTGTGAGAGTGCGGTGAGATGTGGTGGGGGTGGGTGCGTGTGTGTGTGTGTGTGAGAGAGTGCGTGTATGTGTGAGAGTGCGTGTATGTGTGTGTGTGAGAGTGCGTGTATGTGTGTGTGTGAGAGTGCGTGTATGTGTGTGTGTGAGAGTGCGTGTAGTGTGGTGTGAGTGCGTGGTGTGTGAGAGTGGCGTGTGTGTGTATGTGGTGAGTGTGTGTGTGTGTGTGTGTGTGAGAGAGAAGGAGTGCGTGTGTGTGAGTGCGTGCGTGTATGTGTGAGAGTGCGTGTATGTGTGTGTGTGAGAGTGCGTGTGTGTGTGAGTGTGTGTGTGAGAGTGCATGTGTGTGAGAGAAGTGCGTGTGTGTGAGTGCGTGTATGTGTGTGAGTGTGAGTATGAGTGTGTGTGTGTGTGTGTGTGTGTGTGTGTTTTTGTGTGTGCGTGTGTGTGTGTGTGAGCGGGTGTGTGTGTGAGTGTTGTGTGTGTGTGTGTGAGTATTGTGTGAGTATTGTGTGTGTGTGTGAGTGTGTGTGAGAGAGAGAGTGCGTGTGTGTGTGTGAGAGCGATGTGTGGGTGTGAGTGATGGGTGTGTGTGGGTGAGAGTGGTGTGTGTGAGAGGCTGTGTGTGGTGAGAGAGGAGAGTGTGTGTGTGGTGAGTTGCTGGTTGTGTGGCTTGTGGTGAGGTGCGCTGTGTGGAGTGCGATGTGTTTTGAGATGTGGTGTGTGGTGTGTTGAGAGAGAGTGTGTGTGGTGGAGGTGCGTGTGTGTGTGTGTGAGGTGCGGGTTGTGAGAGTGCGTGTGTGTGTGTGACGGTGGTGTGTGGTGTGTGTGTGACGTGCGTGTGTGTGTGTGGTGTGCGTGGTGTGTGTGTGTGTGTGTGTGAGAGTGAGTGTGTGAGAGAGAGAGAGAATGTGTTTGTGTGTGAGAGAGTGTGTGTGTGTGTGTGATGTGAGTGTGTGTGTGTGTGTGAGATGTGGGTGGTGAGAGTGCGTTTGTGGTGTGTGTGAAGAGAGTGTGTGTGTTGAGTGCGTGTGGTGTGTGTGAGAGTGCGTTGTGTGTGAGATGTGCGGTGTGTGAGATGTGGTGTGTGTGAGAGTGGTGTGTGTGATGTGTAGTGCGCGCCTGTGTGTGTGAGTGCGAGTGTGTGTGTGTATGTGTGTGCTTTGAAGAACACTTACGAATAAACATCGTTATCCACCACGATTCCCTCTGTCAGGTTCGGCCAGGTGGTTGCCAGATGAAGTTCGCTGAAAGACCAGAGAGAGATAATATTCACATTATTAACCAGTCTGCAAGAAATTAAGATTTGAGAAGATTATTCATGTATCTTTCGGTTTATAACATCTGAGCTGAAGGAGTCTCTTTAATCACTCATAAACATAGCCACTATTTTAAAGGGGTCATAGGATGCTAAATGCACTTTTACAAGTAGTTTGAACTTAAATGTGTTGGCAGTGTGTACACAACCACCCTATAATGATAAAGATCCACCCAGTGTTTTTTTTTTAAATCTTGTTAAATGTTTTCCCCTTTCTCAAATCGAGCTGATCTCAGATGCCAGGCCCCTCCCCCGATAGTTTGATTGACAGTAGTGTTTCAGCACAGACTGGACTGCTGTCTTACCTTAGCTCCACCCCTGAGTGACCTCACACAAACAGGCTCCTCCCACGATAGTTTGATTGACAGCAGCGTTTCAGCACAGACTGGACTGGTGTCTTACCTTGTCTCCGCCCTGAGTGACTGTCATCAGTACGCCATTGTTTCACCGCCGGAGCAGATGTAGACAAGAATGACACATAACCGATTGAAGTGTTCTGTTGTTGGATGTAATAATTAACATATCAGTCGTCATTTACTCCCGACACCTGAGCCACTGAAGACGCAGTGGATTACACTGTTTCTGAAGGGAATGCACCCGCGATCTACATAAATGCGTCTATGTTCGCGCGAATCATTCGTGATCCAGCTTCACTTACAGCAGAAGTGAGTATAATGTTTTGAATGAATCTTTGCAAATCGCTTTCCTAATAATGTGCTGATTAGCAAGTTTCACGATGAATGCGGCTAAAGTAAACAGTCTATCTGAGAGCAGCTCGGAAGAGAGGGGAGGAGTCAGCAGAGCTCATTAACATTTAAAGGGAAATGCTACAAAAACAGCTTGCTCTGAAAAGAGCTGTTTTTGACAGGGTAAAAAAGGTGTTTTTTACACTACTATTGAAACATTTTAAACAAGCTATGTTACAGACTTTTCATTAAAACCCTAAAGAATCACATCAACTTGTGGAAAATGGGCATCCAATGACCCTTTTAGACCAAGTGTAAACAATGACTAAATTTTAAGACTGTTTATATGTAGATAGTATAACATGTACTGAACTCTAATTAATAGTACTAAAAAAAAAATTTCACCCAAAAATTTAAATTCTGACATCCTTATCTCATCCTCAAGCTGTACAAGATTATTTCTTGTGTGGAACAGACAGTCAAAGCAAACAGTTGCTGGTAGCCATAACATGGAGAGAAATACTGCGGAGGTCAAAGGCTACCAGCAACTGTTTGCATTCCAGCATTCTTCAAAACATCATCTTTTATGTTCAACAGAAATAAATACTGAGGTGAGATGATGCTGATCAGAATTTTAATGTTTCGGGTCTGAACTGTCCCTTAAAGTGTGACGCGCGTCCTTATGTTAGCATCATGCAAGGATCCTTTATGTGTTTTTATTAATATTCTGAAATAGATTTTATTTTTAAATTTTTTCACTTTATTTTTGATTAAAGCTTATTAATTTTGTTGTGCATTTTTTGTCATGTTTAGTAGTTTTAGTATATGTCAATACAGGTTTTATTCATTTTTATTTTAGTTATTTTAGTAGATGTAGTTAAAGTTTATTTTATTTCAGGTAAATGTGATTTCAGAGGATTAATTGCCGGCGTGACCTTCACCTGATGGGATCTTCACACGCTCCGAAGGGAAGTTTTCCGAACTCCACGCCTCCCACCTCTCCAGCGAGGAGCGCATCGAAGTCTGAAACAACACACACAGCCTTCCTGTGATATTAACTCATGATCAAAGTAATATAGAAGTTAATCAACTCAGGATATACGTGGAATATTATGATCTGCCTGTGTCAACAGCTTCTTAATACAGAGGTAAACACTCAGAGCGGCAAATGCGCTGAGGAGCGAGATATTGACAGAGACGTTCTGATCCGCACACACGGATACATGGAAACTGAGAAAGATTCGCTAGTGTATCAAATAAAACTTGCACACTCGCCGGGAAACAGGCCAGATCACCACAGAACCACAGTAATAATGCGATGAACGGCTGGACAGAAAGAGAAACAGCCATCACAGTGACGCAGAAACAGATGTGTGACCCTGGAGCACAAAACCAGTCATAAGGGACAATTTTTCGAAATTGAGATGCATGCATCATCTGGAAGCTGAATAAATCATCTTTCCATTGATGTATGGTTTGTTAGGATAGGACAATATTTGGCTGAGATACAACTATTAGAAAATCTGAAATCTGAGGGTGCAAAACAATCTAAATATTGAGAAAATCATCTTTAAAGTTGTTTAGCTGAAGTTCTTAGCAATGCATATTACTAATCAAAAGTTAAGTTTTTATATATTTACAGTAGGAATTTTACAAAATATCGTCATGGAACATGACTTTACTTAATATCCTAATGATTTTTGGCATAAAAGAGAAATGTATAATTGTGACCCATACAATGTATTGTTGGCTATTGCTACAAATATCCCCCAGCGACTCAACACTGCTTTTGTGCTGCAGGCTCACATATCATTCGTTCGGACCACAGACAGGGTTTCTGCAGACTAAGACTTTGAGAACTTTTTAAGACCAGCCAAAGAAAATAAACTGAAGGGAACACAATACATTAATGATCTCTAATGTGTCTTGCATGTCTAAGGAGAACACAATGAGCTAGAAACGTTTTAAAAATACAACTTCCAAAAAGATCTTTAACAACTTCCAAAATACTTTTAATTCATTGTTACCAAAAAAAAAAACAAAAAAGACAAAAAAAAAAAGCTTAGGTGCATAGCTCTGCTCCCCATTTACTAGAATATGGAGATATTTTACTGTCCCTGTATTTTTCTCATTCTCCAGCACAAATAACTCAAGATTATTAAATTAAGACACATTTAAACAAAATGACAGAAGATAAGGCATCTTGTTTAATGAGAAATTGATCAAAATCAAGTGAGTTTGTGATTAAAATAGAAACAAATATCTGCCAAAATCAACTTCATTCGAAAGGAAAACAAGTTCCCTATCAATATTTCACTCGTACTGTGTCTGCTAAGACGCTATGAGGAAAAACTCCTTTTTCTCCGATGACTGAAGCCTTTTTCAATAACGCAGTGTAACTGCACGGCCGTTGGTTCGTGCAGTGAATTAAAAACGAACCATCCTCAGATTTCTTCTCCTTCAGCGACGACGACGATCTTCGCTGATACTACGAGACTTGAAGCTTCGCCATGGAAATGCCTCGCAGCGGCTCAAGACCCCTCTCTGCCGCCTTCAGCACCCGCAGCAGTGCTGGTCTTCTGGATCCCCTGCCACCATCTGGCGAATTACTAAAAGAGCTTTTAAAAGAGCAAATTTAGCGGCGTTGTGGCAAATGGCGCACCGTCTCTGTCGCTCCTGCAGGGCTCATGACAAACTCACCAGATCGTGGCGCGCCCCCTATTCGGCCCGCCTGCTTTGAACGGGCTCCGTTGTAAACACTGGGCCCGTTCAAAAAGCACCCACACAACCAGCTGCTCTTATAGTGGGAAAAATAAAACAAACATTTTTAAAAAGAGAGCAAATTTCCTCTTCCACTTATCACGAGTGTCTGGTCCCCACAAGGCAGCCCACCACCCGATCTTATCCAACCCCTTGCCACACGGGCCGAGGCCTGGCAGGCCATCCTCGGAGTGTCAGACTGGGTTTTGGGGATAATAAAACGAGGTTATACACTTCAGTTCGCTCGAAGACCCCTGCGGTTCCGCGGTGTGGTCCCCATTTTGGTTCAGAGCAAGGATGCACACATCCTGCGCTCCGAAGTGATCAATTTACTGGTGAAAGGAGCCGTAGAAACGGTTCCCCCAGCTCAGAGCGAGTCAGGCTTTTACAGTTGTTACTTCCTCGTCCCCAAGAAGGATGGCAGCCTCCGGCCCATCCTCGATCTGAGATATCTGAACCGCGCCCTTATGAAACGGCCGTTCAGGATGACTACTTTGAAGCAGATCCTCTCACAAGTGTGCCAGGGGACTGGTTCTTCTCCCTGGATCTGAAAGACGCGTATTTTCACATTCAGATAGCCCCCGCATCACAGATGATTCTTGAGATTTGCCTTCGAGGGCGTGGCATATCAATACACGGTCCTTCCATTCGGACTGTCCCTGGCTCCCCGCACTTTTACGAAGTGCATGGACGCGGCTCTTTCTCCTCTAAGACAGATGGCAATCCGCGTTCTGAATTACCTCGACGACTGGCTCGTCTTAGCCCAGTCAGAGGGTTAGCTAATATCTCACAGATCCTTTCTCCTCAGCCACTTAGAATGCCTGGGGCTGAGGATCAATTTTGCCAAGAGCACTCTGTCTCCCAACCAACGGATACCGTTCCTAGGAGCAGCTTTTGACTCTGCCCAAATGAGGGCGACAGTCATGCCAGAACGTGCACTGGCTATACAGCACCTTGCGGCCTCCTTCAAATTAGGAGCCTCTCGCTCCCTCAAGACGTTTCAGAAGATGCTGAGTCTCATAGCCTCCGCATCTCCGGTGCTACAGCTGGGCCTGCTTCGTATGCGGCCCCTTCAGTACTGGCTGAAACCACTAGTTCCTCCCCATGCCTGGCGTCTCGGACGCCTTCGGGAGACCAGGCCTGCGTGGTAGCTCTGGCCCCTTAGAAAGACTCTCAGTGGATGGAACGGGCGTGCCCCTGGGAATGGTCTGCAGAAGGAAGGTGGTCTCGACAGATGCTTCCAACTTAGTTGAGGAGCGCTGTGCGATGGCAAACCGGCTTTCGGCCACTGGTCGAAAGAGCAAAGTCGGCTGCACATCAACTGCCTGGAAATGCTGGTGGTATGTTTGGGCCTTTGCATCCTGCCGACTGAAGGGACACCACGTCCTGGTCAGATCGGACAGCATGATGGTAGTGTATTACATAAATCGCCAGGGAGGACTCTCCTCGAAGCACTTCTTTATTCTAGTAGACCGCCTCTTGGAATGGGCTCAGATCAACTTGCGTTCGCTGAGAGCGGCGCATGTGCCGGGCAAGTTGAACCTAGGAGCAGATATGCTATCTCGGAGCAATTTCCCCTCAGACGAGTGGATGCTCCACCTGCAAACGGTTCAGAAAATCTGGGAGATCTTTGGCGAGGCAGAGGTCGAACTCTTCGCCTCAAAAGACAACTCTCATTGCTAAAAGTACTTTATTGAAGGACAATGACGTGTTGGCCCACAACAGGGCCCAACCTTATCCTTTAGCTTTTCCCCTAACGCCTGATACCACAGTAATCAGGCGAATCAGGGACAGAGCACAAGGTCTGTCTAGTAGCAGGCCATAGCAGCCTATCACGCTTATGCTGGCAATTCAGGGGCAGGAAACAATTCTAAAGAGCCCTCCTTTGCAGCCGCTACAACCCATGACCTCGTTCGATGTTTAAAATGCTTGTATGGCGGTTAGCATCAGTAAAGTGATGGGTGATCTGCAGGCGCCCTGTGGCCCACCTGCTTGAGTTGGCGATGACAATGACTCTAATGGCGATTTCAGGCCTGGTACGGCACGGTCGGTTCAGTACGGTTCACTTTTGGTTCACTTTTGGGGGTTTTCCACTGGGTACAGTAACTGGTACTTTTTTTAGTACCACCTCGGTTGGGTTCCAAGTGAACCCTACCGTTACCAAAACGTGACGTGTAAAATCTGCTGATCACGGATTGGCCGCAGAGAAAAATCACTACCTGCGTCATTGAACTTGCGAAACAAACACAACAGAACCACTAGATTTAAATCAGCACAGCCAGAGAAGGATCGAACGCAAATGTTTTGAACGAGCGCACCTTTTTTTAAACAACCAAAACGGGGCTGTTCCCCTGTTGCGGAGAAAAGATGTTCCTCTCGTGATAGCAGAGGAGCGGATCCAGCCAGAGATTGATGGGGTGATGCGGAATGAAAAAGTTTTTTAGGAGTCGGGGCAGTAGAGGCAGCGCAACTATAACAACATGTCCATAATCCCGCCCACTCTAAAGCTGTAATGAACTGCAGTGGAAACGCAAACCGAGACGAGCCGTGCCGTACTGAGCCGAGTCGTACCACACAGTGGAAAAGCGCCAATAGTCACCTGAAGCCAATGGCACCTCTCCCCCAAATTAAACCCATTAAGCCAAAACATGAAGCCATGTATTAGACCCCCCCCCCCCCATTAATAAGACCCAGGTTACATAACGAAAGTGCTTCCCTCCCACTCTCTCCCTGTAAGACTTAATTAATTACCCTGTGGTGCTTAAGGCAAGGTTCAAGCAGTGAGTCGCTCCTCTAGCATAATGACGGGAATTGTATGGGGTTACCCATAGCGTTGCACGAACCAATGGCCGTGCAGTTACACTGCGTTATTAAAAAAGGCTTGTTATCGGAGAAAAGGAGTTTTCCCCATAAGCGTCTAGCGATGCAGTACTCTTTCCCGTATCTCAGGGAACCAAGGTTTACGTTAGTAACCGAGTACGTTTTCATTCCATAGTTTCTCAGAAAAAAAGACTTCTATGTTCATTTTGCAGTAAATGTATCTTGATTTAAGGATGTTTAGATTAGAAAGAAAACTAAAATACTGCAATGACATAAATTATAAAACGAGCAAAATATCTGCCAATGGGGCAAGAAAAATAATATTGTTTACCCTTTGAATTAAGATAATTTTTCTTGGCCATTGGCAGTGTGGAATTGTGCGTAGTTGTAAGCAAAAACCTACACAAATTTTGATGTTGTCTGAAAATAAGACTTAAGTAGTGCGGGAAACGATTAATCGATCCAAAATAAAAGTGTTTTGTGACATAAGACATTAGGTGTATGTGTATATGTATAGCTAACTAAATACACACACACACAGGACAGATTTTGAAACTATGACAGTATTTACATGTATATATTTATATTATATATAAATGTATTTAATATATAAACAACATATTTTCTTAAATACATGCATATGTGTGTATTTATATAAACATAATAAATAAACACATATATTATGTAAACAAAAACCTTTGTTTTGGATGAGAGTCAGCGTTTGACAAGACTTATCTTAAGTCATTTTGATTCTCAAGTAAATGTATCTTGATTCAAGAATGTTTTGGTATTTATACTAGAAAACAAGACAAAAAACACTAAGAAAGAAAGCA
>JADLZN010004053.1:0-37520 GCA_018155175.1 Sinocyclocheilus anophthalmus | reverse complement strand
CTATAGAAAAGTGTTGTTTGTTTATATATTTACGTGCCTAATCTACGTGTTCTAATGTTTATTTCTATTGTGAACTCTGTTTCAGCGTCTACATGATCCGGGCGAAGAACTGCAGGAGATTGTTTTCGGCTTGCACGAGGTGAGTGTGGCGTGAGACGCGCTCGTGCGTCACCTGAGGGGTTCTAAAAAACAAACAAAAAAAACCTTGCGTCTTTAATAATACTAATAATAATAATAATAGAAACAGGCTTTAAATATACCCCGGTTTTAAAACAAATAAATAGTTTTTAGTTCATGTTAATACAGTCATTCATGTTTATTTTGTATGCAGCTATTCTCTTTAGAATTAAAAATAATAAACAACATATTAGCTAATTGAAAATAGGCGTAACTTTTTGTTCATAATTCCTAAATAACTAATGCTAAAAAAAATGAGCTACTGAATAAAGCATTTATTTCTAGCATACTCATATTTGTCTATTAAATAGGCTACCATGCATTCATTAGGCTGTTATATGTTGAAAGCGAAACATTTGCTGCGTGCTCGAAATAAGCAGGTTGTGTTTATCAAAACGTCTGGACGATTCAAACAATATCCGGACACATTTTCAAAACGAGAGGAAGAAAAAAAAAAAAAAAAAAACAGGTCAACAGAGTGGAAAAACAATTGAGCCCCAGTTCACCATAAGGTAATATCTGATTGTCTTTATCATCAGGCGGTGGTAATAAAAAAAGAGAGGGGCGGGGGCAAATCCCACCCGGCTCAACCCCTCTCCAAGCTCAGGGAAACCGGCCAATTATTTTTCCGTGTGAAGGAACCGGTGATCGTGAAGGAAGAGACAGCCGGGCGGATAGACACCGCCTTATTAAAAACCCTTCTGTACTACAAAACTGATAAAAGAGAGAGAGAGAGGCCACAAAAACGCTCCTCGAAGTTCGCGAGATGCGATGCACGGAACCACGCTGACCGGGTGGCGATAATGGTCGGTTACCCGGAAAGGGTCACCCGCTCAGCGCCAGCGCGCTTTAATGAAAAACCCCACCGGGTGTCCTCATCAAACCCATCCGCTGACTCTCTTTAGCTCGTCACTGTAATTAAAATGCCTCGATGACAGCCACGGGCCGGATGACAAATTAAAGAGAGTCTGTTTTAATAGCCTAAGTCACAGGTTCTGGTTATATTACTCGCGAAAAACACTAGCATGCATGAACCTATTCACACTCGAAATTACATTTCTATGTGGCCCATTTGAACTCTTTCTAGTTGCTTTCAGAGAGATAGCATGATTTGACCTGCTGCTGCTCTCACGCAGTATTCCTTAAATCAACTTGAATCTTTAAAGTAAAGGGCTACTCATAGATTGAGAGTCTTTTATTAGACAATCTACTAACAATTATTTGTGCATTCAAAATAAGCATTACAACATCCAGTTATCTCCATTTACAGGAAGTGACATCCCCGCTCAGGCCTCTTTGGTGTTTGATGTGGTTCTGCTGGACCTTCATAACCCCAAAGATGAAATCACGGTAGAGGTGCAAAGCCTTCCAGATCACTGTCCACGCAAGAGTGTAGTAGGAGACTTCATGCGTTACCATTATAACGGATCCCTGTTGGATGGCACATTCTTTGACTCCAGGTAAAAACCCTTGATTTGAACAGAAACTGTTTTTAAAGTGATATATAGTGCACTTATGCTTTTGTTTATGTTTCAGTTACTCGAGGAATCGCACATATGACACTTACATCGGTAAAGGCTATGTGATCGCAGGCATGGACCAAGGACTCCTGGGTGTGTGTATTGGAGAGCACAGGAGGATTGTTATCCCACCTCACCTGGCATATGGAGAAGAGGGCACAGGTGTGTGCTGATCAGTCCTTTTATAGTCAAAAGAACATGAGGTTAGCCTTTATCTCTGTACTAATCCCTTCTATCTCCTCTTACAGGAACTAAGATCCCTGGCTCAGCTGTGCTGGTGTTTGTTGTCCACATTATTGATTTCCACAACCCATCTGATACAGTTGAGATCACCAGTGTGAAGCCAGAGAACTGCAGCAACAATACAAAACGTGGTGACTTTGTCAAATACCACTACAACGCCACTCTCATGGACGGCACTTACATTGGCTCCACGTGCGTTTCAATTATACGTTTATGTGTCGTGTTGTTTTGGCATGCGTCTAATTTAACATTACAAGTATTTGATAATGAACAAACGGTTTATATTTAAGAAATTTTATGGAATTCATGTTTTCCCTTGCGTCTGTTTGTAACTGCAGGCACACCTTTGGTAAGACATATGATGTGGTTCTGGGGGCTGGACAGGTGGTCATAGGCATGGAACAAGGCCTTATAGGAATGTGTGTCGGAGAGAAGCGTAAGCTAGTCATTCCACCTCACCTTGCCTATGGAGAGAGGGGAGTAGGTAAGACATCCTCTCAAAGACACACAAAACAAATGTTATATATTATATATAATATAATATACAGTAGGTTGTACTAGGGCTGCACAATTAATATAATTTCTAATCGCAATTACAATTATGGCTGCCACAATTACGTAATCGTTCAAAGAGGCAATTAATCGTTCAAAGTCCACTTAAATTATTCTGCATGCTTAAGATGTTTTTTTTTTCTTTCTACATGTTATCTTAAGGTTTTTTCCATTGTTTTAGTTTTAGTATAACATTATAATACCATTTATATTTTTACTTTTTTTTTATAATTTAAAGAAACCAATCTGATGTATGTTTGACATTTGAGGCTTAATACTATAGAAAGGCACTAAAAGTTTTTCAGTTAGAGTGATTTCAGCTTGTTTATTTTCATATAAAAAAATATGGCTTGCAGTTGCATCAAACAATGGTAAAAAACATCATTCAATGTAAATTGTGATAAATGTAATTAATAATCACAATTACAATTTCAAGGGAATAATCGAAAATTATGATTTTTGTCATAATTGTGCAGCCCTAGGTGTAACGATACACGTATTCGTATTGAAACGTTCGGTATGAGGGTTTCGGTTCGGTACGCATTACAAACGGAACGATTTGTTGGACTAATCCTATTACAGCATATTATCCTATTAGGTTAGACTAGTGAGAGTGCGTTCTTTCACTGCATGATTCAGTCTGTTAAAATGCATTTAGAATTATCACAATTCAAGATATGGGGCAGAAAATGTAAATATTTATACAACTTCATATAGTTAATCAATTTCACACAAAGAGTTCCGTTTTTCTCCAAATATTACCATGATTACAAACGTGACATTGAATTCAATAAACAATAACTTAATTAAGAGACTTACGTTTTAAACACCATATTGCCTGTTTTTGCTCTACTTCGCCAACAAAAATCCAAATACAGCCGCAGCACGTCTCTTAGCAACATGACAGGGTGTCGTTGCCTGATGAATCACCCCGTTAAAAATGATTTGGTTCAATCGCATGACTCACGGTCTTAATACAGTGACTTGCTGCCACCTACTGTCTGTTTATTTCACATTTAAAGTATCTTTTTAATTTTTTTTATTAATTTCAAACATCAGTTGCCAACGTTTTATGTTTAAAATATCGAAACATTATTTATGCATTTGTAACTGCAGGTTAAAGCTTTCATGTCCTGCATTAAACAGTGTGTAAAAACATCTAAATGCCACTTCCGATGAAGCTTCAGTGTTTCCTCTGCATTGCAAAGAGAATTTTGTCAATAAACTAGACTCCATTTTGCTTGTAAGACCCAAATTCCTAATTGACTGATTAATAATGTAAAAAAAAAATTGACTCAAAAGGTGCGCACACTTTTTGAAAAAAAGGCTGTTATAAAGATAAGATGCCCATAAAGATCAAATCAATTTCAACTTATGGAAAAGAGAATCTGCTACCATGACAATAGCTATATCAGCGGGAATAACTCACCCGGAGCTGTTTTGTTTTAAATGCTGCTAAGAAAGACACCCAGAAGATGGGCAAGTATAGCTTCCATCTTGTTCAAGTAAAAATTAGTTTGAATAAATAAAAATGTGTAAAAACAAGGGAATTCTCTGGCAATTTCTTGTCTTTTTGCGGTAATCGAATACGTACCGAACCGTTACACCACTGTATCGTATCGAACCGAAACCGTGAATTTTGTGACCGTACACCCCTAATATACAGTATATATATATATATATTAGAGCAGTTATTGGGTAACACTTTACAATATAAAAGTTCCATTTGTTAACATTAGTTAACTACATCATTAACCATGAATTAACAAGAAAAAACATTTTTTACTTAATCTTTTGTTACCTTAGTTAATGTTTATTTCAACATTTTATAATACATTATTAAAATCAAACATTGTGTTAATATTTAATGGACCTGACCAACATGAACTACTGAACAGTTTGCATTTTTTCTTAAAATTTACTAAATACTTTAACAAATGAAGTGCTCATTGTAAGTTAATGTTAGTTAAAACATTCAAAAGAAATGTGACCTTTTCTAAATTTTATGATATAATTTCTGGTGCTGAATTCATTCACTAAAAGAACCGGCTCATAGGACTCATTTGCTCGTGAGTCAAACTGGTCAGGACTCACGCTGTATGTTTGTGCAGGAAACACTCTTTATCCTCGGAGCAAAATATCAGATGCCTTTTATTTGTCAAATAAAAATGTTATGTTACATGTGTGTAATGTAAAATGAAGTGTTAAAATGTTATGTTAATGTTAAACATGTTATGACAATGCTTAGCTGTACTGCTGGCTTCCTGATTTTTTTTAATTGCAATTTGTGGTGGACCCACCAGAGAGAGCCAAAGTAAATTCCTCTAACAACCTACTCAGCTAAACTAACAATTTAGTTGCTGATGTATTGATATTCAGTGAGGTATTTGCTGAATTCGAAACTGCATATTTGAATACTACTCTTACTATTTTTGCCATTTCTTTCTGTGGCAGTAACAGTAAGAATAGTATGCTTGTATATTTAGTTCAAACCTCCATATTTCCCACAAAAATAGATTATTAAGCACTATTTCTTGCTCAGATGGGGAGGTCCCTGGAAGTGCTGTGCTGGTGTTTGATGTTGAGTTGGTGGACCTTGAGGAAGGCCTTCCTGAAGGCTACATGTTTGTGTGGAACAGCGATGTCACACCCAACCTATTCAGTGAGATGGACAAAAACAAAGATGCACAAGTGGACGCTACTGAGGTATATTGTTTTATATTGTAAGTGCATGCTTAGCATTACATCTCCAAAATGTTTATTAAGCTAATTTTTCCATTGTCTGTCCCTTCCATACAGTTTTCAGATTACATCTTCCAGCAGGTAAAAGAGGGCAAAGGTCGTCTGGCGCCAGGTTTTGACCCGCAGCGCATCATAGAGAATATGTACGATAACCAGGACCGCAACAAGGATGGGCGAATCACAGAGGATGAGTTTAAACTCAAGGCAGATGAAGCAGCCGCTCATGATGAGTTGTGAGGCTGGACTCGGGGATGGAGGGTTGGGATCGGTCATCTTGTGGTCGAATATTATAAATGGGAAGGGTATAAAGATTCTGAATTTGCTAGTGAAGTGTCTCTCAGTAATGTTATTGACTTTAGATGTTTGTCTGAGAGGTGTGTGCATGTGTGAATGTGCATAATTGTGTTTATATATGATTTTTGTTTGTACAGGTCTCTGAATGTTTGTAAGAGTCTGGAGTGATACAAATGTGCAAAATATTACTTTGTAAAAAATCCCTTAAATAAACACATTACAATCCCCAAAGTGTTATTTCAGTATTTCTCTAAATCGCTATTTTATTAGAACTTTAAAAATATTGCTTAACATAAGTCATGCTCAGTGTTTCTTCAGCCTAATCCAAAACCTTGTAGTTTCCTCTTAAAGTGAACAGCTGCAAAACAACCACAATTTAAGGTTTTAGCTTGTGGATTGACAAGCTGAAATGCAATATGCTGAAAAGGAAGTTTGTTATCCGAGCATAATATTGATGAACTTTTGAGCTTTGATTGTTTTCTTCATGATTGAGCATGTCCATTCTGATATGTTCCTGATAATGTTCCTTCAGTCTTAGCAAATAAGAATAGCACTAAAGCAGTCACTGCATGGCTCAATGAACAATGCGTAGGCATAACATGAGCGTCTAAGTGTCTGTGTCTGTGTTTTTATAATCCTTTGAACGTGTGTCGGTGTGTGTTTAGTAGGTGTGGGCTGATAGAGACTCCAAACCGGAACTGACTGTAACAGACTAACAGACATGAGTACTATGCATACACAAATGTAACTTTTCTGTCCCCTAGACAAAATAAATAAAATAAAAATTGTGTACAAAATATGCATATAAATAAGAATTGCTGTCCTCAACAATGCTGTCATTACCAATATTGTCAAGCATTTAAAAAATATTAACCTAAGCATTATTCAAATTTTTTTTAAAATTCAGAAACAATCCATTTCTTTTCATTTTTTAATAAGTACAAAGTTAATTGAGTGCTAGTTAAATTGGTGTGTTAAATTCAAGGCTTATTTTTCCAAAAAGAGAGAAATATGTGAACATTACATCACATAGGCTACATACATACAATCCACCAAAAACGTTGATTTTAAAAAAAGTAGTCCAATGTGCCCCAAATGACATGACAAGCGATACATCTTTATGCTGAAATACCACACAAAAGTAATACTGCCAGGCTTTTTTTTTACTGACTAGCTATCACAATACCCTAATGACAAGAGAGAGAGAGGTGAGGGAGAGAGACATACATAACATGCTGTGTGAACGTGAAGTGATTAGTAAAATAAGTGCATACTCGGTGAAGTGTGAGAATCCGGTTCGTATTTTGCTCTGTGCCTGAGGGCGGGTGTGAGAGTGCCAGTCCGGCCAAATCAGACACAAGCGAGTGCGTGTTTAGAAACAACCGACAACGAAACTTGACAGAAAAACTACGAGAATGGCCGAGCCAGAAGACATTAGATGAGGAAAAGGTATTACATTTTGTTGTTTAAGTCAACACCAATTGCTTCTTCTCTTTCTTTTTCACGATTGAATTTGGTTCAAGTGAATTTGGTTGACAGGTGCGTCCTCGAGTGTTGGACATTTAACTAACCTGGAGTCTTTAGCAGCTTGATATAAAGTGCATTATAATAAGTTTATGTTTACGTTATATGTGGAAGTAGATATAACACTTAGCCTTAGTGAAGTGGTAATTTTTTGTTTACTTTTGTCTTGTTTGTCACTGTTTGTTGTGCGCGTGCGCGATTCAAGCATCGTTTCACATAGCTGAATTAAACCTTTCCTGATATTCGTTAACATTTATAGTGGAAATGACAAAGTGGTTTGGAAAACAAATCTATTTGGTTTACTATTTTCTTTATTTAATATCGTTACGGTAGGATTTAGAGAGTTATAGTTGGAGAAAGTTGATGTGTGGTAATATTAAAGATGACATTTTGGGCTAAACTAAAACAAATCTAAAAAAAAAAAAAAAAAAGCATGGAAATGTAATAACTCTAAAACGATTTTGTTGCGATATAATGTACGTTATTTATTTAAGCATTTATTTACTATTTAATTTACGAAAAAACCTTCAAACTAAATATCAAAGCGATCATTGAGCGGTTCACACGCCTATGTTTTTCACCCTAGTTTAGGGAATTTATTATCTCTATATTTCATCGGAGAAACATTAATAAAAAATTGAATGAAGTTGGAGCATAAGGAATTTATATTCGTGCAATTAAAAGACTACCCTGAACTACAATAAACACCCCACAAAAAAAAAAAAAAAAAAAAAAAAAAACCCCCCCCCAAAAAAAATAAAAAAAAAAAAAAAAAAAAAACCAAAAACAAAACAAAAAAAAAAAAAACGTAATCGTTTATTGTTAGTTGTATTTTTGTATTCTCTATTAGTGCAGTCGGGATTACCAAACTCGTTCAAATTCCACATTTCATCTGCAACTCTGGGTGTGGTTCTAAAAAAGCTCATCTAAATAATCGTAATAAACCAGGTGGTGATCAGTGTGAGTGTGCCTGTATGGAAGGGGACACTTCCTAGCTCTGTGTCACCGGGACTGAGGTGAAAGCAGACGGTAATCCAGCGTTCTGCAGAGAGATGCTGAACTACGCAACAAAGAGGAAGGGAGAATACAGTCAGTGTGTATACAATACTAAACATATTTGGCAAATATAAGTTCTATGAGCAATGCAGGATGAAATGCTTGTTTTCAGGAAACTGCAGCAGACGGTGTCAGATCCTGTCCGTCTGCGCTCTCTCTCGGGCGCCTGGTTTCATGAAGTGCGTGCTAAGAGATATCAGAAGGGAGGAGCTGATGTTGTTCATGCCTCTATACGCCATAAGAGACGTGAAAAAGGTCACATGATCTCTTAGTCATTTCTATAGTGTAGTGTTTATGTATTTGTGTGTTGTCTCACCCAACACTGTTTTTTGTTTTATTTCTGTAGATATACCTCTGACGGCAATATTTGCTGAAGAAAAAGGTAACTCTTCTCAACTACATGAGCAGCAAGAGGAAGACAAAAGTACAGAGAGAGAATTGCAGGAAAATATAAGTGTAAGAGAGGATGACAATGGCCAGGAAGAGAAGGAAAGAGAAAAAGAAGATGGGGAAAGGTTGGTGCAAATTTTGGTGTCATCTCTCTACTTGGGACTGAATAAACTGAATGGATCTAAACAGTCTGTATATTAGTATGAGTATACAAATCCATACATGCAGGGTGCATGGTCATATTTCAATATTGAATGAGAAACAGGCAATTATGTGTGATTAAAATGCTGTTTAAACTTCTAATACAGTTGAAAACTCTTTTGGGCCTCATTTACTAGCTTTGTACGCAAGTACAATATGTGGGTAAAGCGTGTGTATGAACATGTTAGCATGCAATCATGATTTGTTAATTATATGTCTGAAATCAATTTGAATGATTTTTTCCCCCCTGTGCAAATATCACTCGCAATCATTTATTAGTTTAAATATGTTCCACTGTCTTGCTTTGCGGTTACTTTCTTTTTAGTTGCATTCCTGTGGTTACCCCTGAACAACAATCCAGGACTAAACACATCACAAAGGTCAATTTACATTTTAGATTACATTATATGCTTGTGAAATATGTGCTACTGCATGTGATATATTTCTAATGTTCTTGCTTTTAACAGAAAAATGCAGCAAAAGAAAATTGTCTTAAAGGTAAAATAAACTATACTGGTAGGCAAATCATCTGATAAATGACGAAAGACAAAATATAAATGCATCTAAACTCCACTCTGCTTACTTCACTTTTCCTTCATGCTCCAGAAAGTGTTGGAGAGTCTGAGGACAAAGAGAGGAGAATTTTGCCGAATACATCACCATCTCTGCAGGTCTGTTTGGCAAAGCCAGTTGTTCAGATACACACATCCCTAAAAAAAACATTTGTATTATGTGTGTGTGTTTCGGTAGATCGACTCAGAGGGGGACATGGACTCTGGCAGCACTGAACTAGACTATACTAGGTTTGGGTCAGTTAGCAGCTTGACCTCCCATCATATGGTAAGATGCACTCTCAAGCACAACACTTGACCTTCTGCACCAGTGAAGTTTTGAAGGTGTAAACGGTCCAGTTTCTGTGTGGGTAGATGAATGGCAGTTTGATGAGTCTGTACAGTGTGGGTGATTTCGGGGATGTTGTAGTATCAGGGCAGATCCAGTTCTCGTTGCAGTATGACGTCAAGAAAGAGGAGCTTCATGTGCACATAATACGCTGCCAAGATCTTGCGCCGGCCCGTAAAAATCGGATCGGACCGTAAGTATACTTGGACTGTGGTAATTTCAGTCAGTCAAACTATCAACTATATGAAAGCAGAAAGCTACCTTTAATAGATATCAAACACAACAGGGAACAACAACAATGGTGCGTAATATTTCTGTGAAAACCGTTATACATGTTTTCAGGATTATTTTGATGAATAGAAAGTTTAAAAGAACAGCATTTATTTGAAATAGAAATCTTTTGAAACATTGCAAATATTTTTGCTATCATGTCTTTATCCTTCTCTTTAACACAGATACGTTAAAGTTTACCTTCTCCCTGACAACACATCCCGCAGTAAGAAAAAAACTGCAGTGAAGAGGAAAACATTAAATCCAGTCTATGATGAAACCATGAAAGTCAGTTTTAATAATTTATTATTTCACAAATTATTCCTATGCATTTAAAATACATGATCAAACTTACAGTAATTATTTCTCCACTCAACTATGAAATGTTGCCTATACCAGTACAGAGTGCGGAGACTGGACCTCCAGGCTCGTGTGCTGAGTATGTCAATCTGGCACATGGAGAGAATGAGGAGAAACCTCTTCCTGGGGGAGGTGGAAGTGAGGCTGGCTCAGTGGGACTGGAGCCAGAGCCAACCAACATGGCACAACCTCCAGCCAAGAGTAAGGCCATTTCAAAGATGATCTGATATCTTTAATGAATTAAACATGTGTTAGTCAGATTCTCATCATGAGAGTCTTTCTCTTATTGTAGGTTAAGTTAAGTCCAGATGACATCATCAGCAGAGGAACCATTCTGTTCTCAATTAAGTTTGTACCTCCAGGTTCAGAGGGTGAGTCTGAACAGACACTTCATATTTACAATCTCTATATCCGCATTTATATGCAGGGCCATTGATAAAATAAGTGTGGCTCATTATTAATTTATTATGCACGGGCCCACTCCTCCCTCAATAAAAGGCTATATTGCAGAGCAAATAGTAGTAAAGCAAAACAATTTTTTATCAGGTATCCCCCTTTCATAAAAAATATTTACTTGAAGCACCCCCTGAGTTATGTTGATATTTTAATAATTTAACAATGCATTCCCAAATTCACAGTAATGCAGGTTAAAAAATGAAACATTTAATCTTTTTAAGTGTTTTTTTTGTTTGTTTTGTCAGAAATTTGTCATATTTTGCAAAGCATTGTAAATTCTGTTGCTGAAAACAGGCAGAGAGAATGTTTTATATTATCATTCTTTATTGTTTTTATATATCATCATCATCATTATTATTATTGTTGTTAAGTTTAAATATAAAAAATGAAGACCAAATATATTACTGCTTAATAACACAGTTAAATAGAATATAAATGGCATTTTTATTTAAATTATTTTTAATAAAAAGGAACAGAATAATATTTGAAAATCATAAAAAAATACATTTTAATTGCAATGCAAGTTACAAACTACCAGTTGCAATACTAATGTTCATTTAATTATTCATTTTCAAATGTGAAACCCTCAAGCTTTCATTTTAGTAGAAAATAAATTCTTTGTTGTTTAGTTGACAACAAATTTGTTAACGCTTCTGGTTACAAATCTGATAAAATGCACAAAAATGTTGATATGTATCAGACTAACTTTCAGTCTTTAGTGATTTCACTAAGCCATACTGTGATTTCAATTTTATTTTGATTTATTGTACAGCTCTGTTTATTTTAGGAAGTGGTTGTCCACCGACTGGTGAGCTCCATATTTGGTTGAGGGAGATTGTTGGTCTACTTCCCACTAAACGTGGCGCACCTAGTACATATGTGAAAAGGTGTGGACACATTCATAGTAGTTTGTCTGTTTTTTGTTATTTCCTGAGCACATCAGTATGGTTTGTGTTTGTACAGTGTGGTATTACCAGATGAGAGTGGCGTCAGTGGCCAGCAGACTCGGGTGTTGCGAGGATCTGTCAACCCAGTGTTCAACCACACCATGGTTTATGACGGGTTTCAGTCTAGCGACCTTATTCAGGCCTGTGCAGAGATAACGGTCTGGAATCCACATCCCCCCAGCTGTCTGGGTGGAGTACGACTCAGCACAGGCTCAGGTAACACAGATTTGAACATAATATACTTAGAATATATACATAGCTGAGAGTTGTGTTCATATGTTGCAGGTGTGAGTTACGGTCAGGCTGTCTGCTGGATGGACTCAACAGAAGATGAGATTAGTGTGTGGTCAAGTGTGATTCAGAGCCCCAACAGCTGGGTGGACACCAGTCTACCAATCAGAACCAATTTACAGCTCTGTTCTGATTGAACTTTGTTTAACCTATTCACCCTGTGACTTTGGTTATGTAACATTCTGGAATACACCACACAACTTTTCCCCAATCTATGACCTAGTTTGTAGTCTGGATGGGTTGAAGCTAGTCGGCAAAAATCAGAGCCAGTCTGCAACTTTTGGATGTTGGAGTTGACAGATTTCACAGAACATTGTGTAGTATGTAATGGGCACAAACTATGGTTTTTAGCTTCAGACTATGACTCCATCCAGTTTGAGGATATCAAATATGTTTTTATATTTTGAGCCAATTTTAGAACACGGTGTATGACTGTGTTTTTTTTTAAGTTTGGGGGTTTTGGTGTATGACATGACCTAACTGACTTAACACCATTCACCTCCAACCACGGTAGCAATCGCTACAGGACAGAAATTAGATCACCCGCCTTTACATAAAATGGAGCAAATTCTATAAGGGGAATGGAAACAAATGATACATTTTGCATAGTGGATTTGTTAGAGAAAAAAAAATATATATATAATATTTGTTAAAAAAAAATCCTCACACATTTCTTTGAGTATGTTGCCAAATAATATGATACAGTTTGGTTTACTTTGTTTTCCGATTAAGTGTTTTTGCTAGAATTTGCTAGTGTCATGCAAATCTAGAGGGGAATGAGAATTCGTTGTCAAACTTTAACTGTCCTCTTATGAGAATAATGGTATTTTCATCTTTCTGCTTGTGGTCTCATTGTGACACTGAAGGTCAAGCCACAAATGTAATGAAATACTAACTGCTGATTAAAACCTCACATTTTGTCTTTAATTAAATGCACATTGCATCAGTTTTACAAAAAAAATTATCAAATCGGTATATATTATTGTACATATTTTTGTGTCAGACTGTTTGATAATCCGTTTTGAAACAAGTGTTTATTTTTACTTGCATTAGGATGAATTAAAAAATAGATTTATAAAATGATAAGAGACATTCTATGTAATTGTGATGTGTTAAATGTTATTGCATTCCATTTATTTAACTTGGCCTACATTTTTTCTGCCTGTGGCAGTATCAAACATTTCTGCAGTTACTTCCCGTCTCCCATTTTAGTTTTGTTTTCCCACTGTGTGTGCCTGTCAACTTCAAGCATAGCATTTATTTGACCAATGAAAATGAGGTAGCAGGAATGCTTAGGTAGCTAGCTTGAAGCCAGTGGGCTGTCGCTAAGAACAGAGGATCTAGTCCAGTCACATCAGACACGTATGTGCAGTATTTCAGATCCATGTATTTAAAATACGTATTTGAAATACATTTTGTATTTTAAAGCCTTTGGAAAAAAATCTAATGTATTTTGTATTTAAATACATTTAAGATTAGTATTTTTGTATTTTCAAATTACATAAAACAAAATAAAAATACTTGGTGCCAGTCAACCTCTTGATCAAACCTTGAGGGTGTATTGGGAACAACAGGAGAAGGGGTTAAGGACACACAGGAAGCTGTTGTAGAATAATGTTGTGATATTTTTTTATCACTATGTTATGTAATGTGGTAACACTATTTTAAGGTGTTCTTGTTACACGTGTTACATGTAATTACTAATATAATAATTTATGCATAATTACATGCAAGTAACACTAAACCAAACCCTAATCCTAACCCTAACCATAAGTATATGTAGTTAATTAATATTGCTCAGTAATTAAATGTATAATTACACTGTAACAAGGACACCTTAAAATAAAGTGTAACCAGTGGATGTAATCAAATCACAGTCCACGGTACATACTCCGGTACAGAAGATGGCGGTAAGCACCTGATAAATCATGGCTGTAATCCGCCATAAAACTAGAAGAAGAAGAACCTCTTTATCAGGTGCGATCATCAACTAGTTCAGACTAGTGACGGGAAGTTCGGATCATTTTACCGACTCAGACCTTTGAGTCTCGTTCAGCAAAACAAATCTTTTTTTCGAGTCATTTCATTCATTTCAGCAAAATATAATTAAAATATTACATGTTACTTCCCTAACACGTCTACTACTTACGCAAACGCTGATCACACTACAAACAATACAAAAATGCTATAAGAAACAGAAAAGATTAATACATTGTTTACCTGGGTCTTCAGTCTAATCTGAAGCTCACCTCACCTCTTATCTGACAAGTCTTAGGGTTGCATAACCCGAAGACTCGAGAGATGAACTAATCAATTCTCTTTCCGGCTCAGACTGCTTTGCTTAAAGCTTATGGGGCTGTCACGTGATGAACGAACGACTAGGAAAAACCTGAAGACTCGAAACAGGTGAAATACTTGACTAATTCCAGTACAGAACCAATATGATGTTGCGCATGCGCGACTGAACAAATCACTCCCCGAGACGACTCGTTCTTCACGAGTCACATTAAAGATTCGTTCAAAATGAACGAATCGTTCAAGAACGACCCAACACTACACAAAAATAAAAATTCTGTCATTAATTACTCACCCTCATGTCGTTCCAAACCCATAAAACATTCGCTCATCTTCGGAACACAAATTAAGATATTTTTGATGGAATCTGAAAGCTCTCTGACCCTCCCATAGACAGCAATGATATTACATCGATTAACGTACAGAAACGTAGCAAGGACATCGGTAAAATAGTCAGGGGTTCAACCGTAATTTCACGAAGCTACGATAATACTTTCTGTACGCAAAGAAAACAAAAATAACGAATTTATTCAACAATTCTTCTCCTCAAGTTTCCACCTCTGCCATTTTGGGGAGTACCCCAGAACGTAATCAATGTAATCAGCATTGTTTACGTTCAGCATGTGCACGCTGTCTACTGAACTGATTACATGCTGATTACACTGATTACAGAAAGCAGTGGTGAGAGGAAGTAGTTTCCTCTGGAGCTTCACTCCACATCTCGGAGCTTCTCTGCTATGGGAACTCCTTCCTTCCAACTTTTCCTGAAGTCCTATTGGCTCACGCCAGTTCAATTGACTGGCCAAATGTCGCAAAGTATGCAAATCGCATGCAAATACCGACGAGCTCGAGAGACGAAAAACTGCTAAAGTAGTCGACTGCGGGCATTGCTTCGACTGCCGCAACGTGGCTCGTGGCTTGTTGGGGTGAGGGCCGCTGCCGCAAGAGGCCGCCCCAGACCCCGGTCCCCTAACGAGAGGGGGGAGCTCGACTGCTGCGCCGACAGACACCCTTCCCCAGTCTCCTTCCCCGAAGACTGCTTCCACCCTCCTGTGAACATCACGGACTTCATGTCGTTCGGCCGGGAGGAAGAAGACGAGGACTCAATGTCCATCTCGGCCTCGGAGAAAGAGGATTGGGCGGGATCGGAGCGAGACTGCCCCGACAGCGAGGGGCCCTTATCAGTTCATCAGTTCTATTTACTACAAACTCAATTTGTGAATGTGTCATCGTTGACTATAATTACAGTACAGGCATTTCATAAATCATCACTTATTCTTATTAAACATTTAAGGCTGATTTATACTTCTGCGTCGGACCTACGCCGTAGCCTTTACGGTGTAGGCTATGCGTCAGTTTTCATTTATATTTCTGCGTCGACGTGCAGTACACATGCAAACGCTAGTCTGCAGTGTCCACGGGCATGTTGCTGGTGTAACCCACAGTACCACGGCAAAAGCCGAAGAAGAAGCGGCTTGTCGGAGAAGCATTATAGCCGTGACGGCGGCAAATACATATCAAATCATTAAATCATTATTTAAAACTACAAAAAGGAGACAACAACGGAACAGGAGAAGATGGCATACTTTTAATCTGCACAAGGACTTGTACCACGGCAGATCAACATTGTTTGTCGCGGACAACTACTTATGTATAATGCTATGTAGTAAAATAAATGATAAGATACTTGTTCTTTACTTTGTTTTATTTTATATAAGAAGGTTTAACATTAAAATATATTAAAGTGCACAAAAACACACACAATTCTCAAGTACATATGGAGGGAGGGGTTCTAGCAGACCAATCACAGCGCTTGCGGTCTGTTAGATTTTGAGAGGGACATCAGGCTACGGCGTATGGGTGTGCGTCTATGCGTAAGCTACGGCGTATGTCCGACGCAGAAGTATAAATTGGGCTATAGAGTCTATTATGAGTCAACATCTGACAACAGGAATACTTCACTTCAAAGTACACAGATTAGATACATTCATCTTTAAAAAAATATATATTTATATTATCACACTTTCTGATGTTTAACTAAATACTTGGATAACATTCTTTTCGTCCTCTTGAAAAATTACACGCATGCGCAGTATCATCTGCTCGTCGGTTCTCAAATCGGACGTGTCCGAAAGAAACGGTTCTCGCATGCCTCGTAGATGGCGGTAATGCTCAATTGGTGATTGCGTGCCGCCAATAAAAAAAACGAAGAAGAAGAAGAAGAAACGGTTCTCGGTTGAGTGTACTGGTGATCCGAAAACCGATGCAACCGGTTCTTGACTCGAGAACGAGAACCGCTCCAGCAGTGGGCGTGAACATTCGTTACCCGGCTCGCTACACGCATATATGCTGCTCTGTGTTCAGTATCAGTTCTCTCCTCACAGCAGTTCAGTCAGTGTACTGCTTGAGTAAATTAATTACTCTGGGGATATTGGTTTATTTCGAATTGGAGGGAGTGTCAGTCATGTTAAAAAAAAGTGAATAACTTAAGTAATTTGTGGATTAGTGCTTACTGGAGACACGAACCGTTTCAAACGATTCAGTCCGATTTGGTGAACTGGTTCAACCGGTTCACTAAGAAGAACCGGTTAAATCAAACGTTTCGTTATACTAACCTGACCGCGGCGGCTGGTCTCGTTTTGCTCTCGCGGTACTTTGATGGCACATATGTGATCGTGCGGCTGCAGCGCCTTGTATCAAAGTCGGACAAATGTTCTACCCAGAATGCATTGCTTTTGTCAGGCGGCAGCCGATCTTTGCAGCGCCGCATGAAGTCGAACAAGCCTTATTATTTTGGTGGGTCTCTGACGACGAGCCGCGCCGCGCCTGGACATGTAACATACTGAAAATGAAGTCTACTGAGATGTAGCCTACAGTGTAGGCAGAAATGTACCTTTGAAGTGATACATCTTTCCAAAATCAGGAACTGTTCTGCACCAGCTGGTGTGGCATCTGAGAATGAAATCACAGAGAATAAATCATTATTCTGAGAATAAATCATTATTCATTTTTCTATAACAAAGAAATCAAATGTATACTATTGCATAGTTGCGGTCAGTGTTAAAAACACAACAGAAATTGTGTCTCATCTATTATATCATGGGATCAAATATACACGTTGCTTCTTTTACTGAGACAGCACTGCAGCATGTAACGTTCATCTAAAGAAACCAGACAGACATCCACAGGAAATGGTGAATAAACCCTTAGTTTTTCAACTGCACTTAATTAACATCTACATAATAAAGTCTGTGCTTGATCTGTGATAATTTAGTGATAGTTTAATCACGAAGCCTGAGCTTTTATGTCTATATTTTTTTTCACTCTCAGTAGCTCATCTCATGTTTCAAGCATTTCAGCAATGTTACTTCCCATCTCGCATATCACCACTACGTTTCACTTTGTAATAGATTATTTCTTCTCGTTTTGGCGCTTAATTCTGATTTCAAATGATTCGTTTAGCCAGAAACATGTTTAAGATATATACTATTTGTGAACATCTAGTTAGAAATGAAGTCAGCAATTTTACCTGCCATAGAGGAATTTGGTCACAGCAAACAGCTGACTAATCATGTGACAGCAAGACCCTCTTGTCATATGACTTGAATCTAGTCCCTCCTTCCCGTGTTTTTTTTTGGGACCTTTCTGTTATCGTGAGCGAGTCGTCTTTGGCGTAAACACATTTAGGCTACGTTAAACCTTTGCGTGATTTTCTTGTTTTGTTTCAGGACTTTTTTTCCAGACGGAGAAAGCGTATTCATCTCCAGTGGATGTCTGTCTGGTTTCTTTAGATTACACTATGTGGCTTCTTCTAGCTGGGGTCGTGCTGCTGGTGTGTGCTGCAGGTAAAGCTCTGTCTGTGTAAAAGAGAAAACAACACCCAACAGGAAGAAAACACAAAAGCGTATGATAGTTGATCTTGTGATTTAGCGGCTGAGACGTTTCCTGTGATGATGTTTTTAACACAAAGTGTTTTGGATGAATGCGATAGTATTTTTAGGCTCAGTATGTTACGCTTTGCATTCGTAGTGTATATATTATGTTTTGTGTTGTTTAGAGAATTGTTTTCTTCCCCAGATGCCACACCAGTTGGTGGCAGAACTGTTCCTGATTTTGGAAAGATGTATCATGTTGAAGGTAAATTTTTAAATGCCTACACAGTACATCTCAGTACAGTACACTTCTTGTTAAAGTTACAAATCCTCTTTTATGTAGGTCTGCTTTCTTTGCCTTATGCTGAGATAAAGGAACCATTTGAAGCTTGGTACGACCTCAAGGGGAACAGAAGTCGAATCGACTATTATCATGGTCAGTTATCATCAGATAATAAAATAAAATCGGGACAGTATTTAAACATGTTTATAGACAAGCTGTTGGTATTCTATATTATGTTGTTTTCCTAATTGCTGCTGTCTATAGGTACAGTGTGCACTTTTTTTATTGGAAATGACTTGGACTATGGTGCCATCTACAAGATCACACCAGTCACCACTGAGACTGAATTCAATACTATGAAGTGTTTCCAGCTTAATGGTACCAAGAAGGATCCAATACTTCCACAGTCAGCACTGCCTGATCTGCAGGGCTTTGAAGTATGTACTACCTGTATGACTTACTATCTTCTGTGGCGCAAACCAAAGGAACAAGGCTGAAGTGTTTATGAAATTGTTTGTTTTGCAGTTTGAAAAGATGGAGTATTACGCAGGCAATCTGTGTGAGGTCTGGAAAAACGTCACTCAGGTTGGCCATAAGAAGAACACGTATCGTCTGTGGGTCACACGTCCAGAGGGAAATGATTCCCCAGCCACCCCACACCACTATGAGATGATGGGCTTCAACACCCTTTTGGGGTCTCACTATGATAAATACCTTATCGACTACAGTGACTTAAGCCCTCAAATTGATTCAGACATTTTCAAACTACCTGGAGGTAAATACAATAAATAACACATTCAGTGATATGACATTTTTCTGCCACTTACAAACCATCTAATCAAAAGCTCACTTTTGTGTTTAGGATTGACATGTGGTGACTTTCCTGGTCCTGGTCTGGAGCATAATTTATTGGCCAACCCCATCCAAGACCTTGTCCACACCTCCCCTGTTGGTCACGCCCACCGTCTGTTTGGCCACTTTAAGGAGAAGTATGAGCGTCAATATGAAAATGAAAAGGAGCATGAGGAGCGTGAGCACAACTTTGTACATAATATTCGGTGAGGAAAAACTAAGAAACATTACTAGAGATTTGGTGATTTTGTATTAAAGGGGTGGTTGACTGCCTTTTTTCTAGGCTTGATTGTGTTTATGGGGTGCAGTCTAACATGTGTAAATGCTTAGTTAAAAAAAAAAACACATTATTTTTCACATAATTTACCTTTATTCTACACTGCTCTGTCCCTTCTCCTATGAACACTGATGATTTCCTGGTTTTATGAAACCCCTCCCTCAGAATGACACAATGGGCTCAGATTGGTTAGCTGACCCAGTGTGTTGTGATTTGCTACACTGCCTAGCGCGCATTCAGAAATCACGCCCCTCACCTCAGAATGTGCTCAGGTTGTATTGTAAACAATGACGTTGTCAATATTGCTTATCAATTTGAGCCCGATTGAGACCCAGAGAATATTAGTGAAGAGGATCACGCAGAATCTGTGCAAGCACGACTCTTACAAGACGTTTCAGACGTTTTTTTTGTTTGTTGTCTCATACTTTTAGATGCGTTGTTATTTATAAATGCTACTACTTATGTTAGCTTTTAATACACAGTTTTATCCTGATTAAAACTTTAATACAGCAGAATACATGATATGAATACAATACACTTGGCCACATAAATGTCTTCGCAAAATGGATCTAAATCCGGTCTTCAATTCCCACCCGATATTCAAATTTAACGGAGTTCACGTCAACAAAAGCAACAGATATGTGCTGCATTGTATGCTATTTTATTTATTATCAGCTCATTTCAAGATCAAATCAAAGGATAGGTATCTTCACTTACTTTTAATGAAGATGATTGTGTGTTGCGCAGTTTGCGCGTCGGCTTGCTGAAGAGATACTCGGCTACTCATCCGCGACGATGCTTGTTTCATTAACGCTGTCATATCTGACTATAACATGCCATATAGCCCATAAAACACTCTCACACGTTTATTATTTTAACATTTTGGGAGGAGTAAAATTTGCATATGTGGTTTCAACAAGCAGATGCATTTACACTTGTACAGTTTCGGGTTCTGGAATGTGGCCCAGACCACCTCCTGAAGTGGTTTGAGCGATTAGATTTAAATGTGTCTCGAAAGCATTTCGCAGGGCATTTACACCTGGTCTTTTCACGATCGGATAGCTAAGTGACCGGGTGTAAACAGGCCCAAAGTGTATAATTGGAACACAGTTCATTGCTTGAGCTGATGATCTGAATCAGGAGAGAGAGAAATGCAGAGCGTGTGCAGAGCAAGGGGACTTGAGGAACAGGCTTAAGAACTGCTGCTTTAGAACATTGATTTTGAGACTTGTGATTCCATTAGTCATTAGAAGACAGAATCGCGATTCATGTATGAATAGATGTTTTGACGGTATGGCAACAACTCTTACTCTTCTCTAAAACAGTGCAACATGGCCTCACCCCCTTTGTTGCATGTTCCCAGGGGCAGGATTAGTGGAATTTCAAGGTTTGTGATTGTCCAAACATGGGAGTAGCTATTTGTAGTCATATATATATATGTAGATGCCTCATTAGTGACTGTTTCTATGGGCCGCAATATATTTTGGAAAGTTCGCGAACCTGTGAGAGCATTAAACTGTGTGTCTACAAACAGCAGTTATACGGCTTGTAGATCTTTGAATATTCATTGATATTATTGGTGAAGAAGTCAAGTGGGAAGTTCAGAGATGGCGGGACGCGTCAATGTATCTGGGAGCGGTCGCATAGGATCTATAAAATCTATGATTGTCGTCCCTACTAGCCATAACTATTGTAAAACTGCCATAATTTTAATAGGACAATATCTCCGTTTGCATGAACTTCAGCATCGTAACGGTCAGATATTGTTTATGCTCAAAACAGCAACATTACACCACTAAACTAATGTTTACAACAAAGTGAATCACAATCACCACCACACCACACCAACGCTGAAAAATGGGGAAAAAAAAAAAAAAAAAAAAGATTTTTTTTCTCTCTTGGTTACACATGGACATGTTAACTACCTAGAAATAAATGAGAATATGGAGCCATAATAATCTATACAAAATTATATAATGAAAAACAGGAAGCAGTCTGTGAACTTGTCTGAAGACATTCTTTTTACATACATTTTTCCTCAGGTATGTGGACTCTATGAATAGAGCCGGTCTTTCTTTTTCCCTCTCTGTCAATCACCTGGCTGATCGGTCACAGGAAGAGCTGGCCATGATGAGAGGACTTAAAAGGACTCATGTTCACAGAAAGGCTCAGCCTTTTCCCTCTGAAGTCCGCTCTATAGCCACCCCTGATTCAATAGACTGGAGGCTGTTATGGTGTGTAATTTCTTTGAATTGTTGGGGTGTATGGTGCGGCCTGTTGGCACATAGTTGCAGCCTCAGACGTCACGCCCACGCACCATTGGCTAAACGTCTGATGCATATGGCACACAAAAGTGGAAACACTTCAGGAGTTTCGAAGTCGTCATCGGATTGGTTGAATTATACAGGATTTCCGGGAGACGTGTGTGTCGCGTTCTTTAATGTTCCGCCTGGAAACAAAGATGCCGTGACACCAAACCCCCTCACGAAAGAGGAAGGCCATCGTGTTTACAACTGTGACGACGAGCGCTTATCAGGATCAACTAAACGCTGGATTTTCAAAAGTATGTGAAAAATTTAAAGTTTGCGGCATAGAATCTTTAAAATACATCTGAGAGTTTTACACACTGGTCTGTTATTGTTTCCACGCCCCGAAACGTGACGATGAACGAAACGAACTGTGATTGGTTGTTTGACATGTCGGTCAAACGGCCTCATGGGCGGGCCTTGGCCAATGAAAGCTGCCATGGATTCCAGACCTTCAGCCGTCAGTCTGAAGGTCTGGCTACGCGAGACTAGTTGGCACATGGCGTAACTACACCGTCTGGTATCCAAAAAAGCATGTTTCATTAATTTTTTATTTTTTTTGCAATCAACATTTAAATCCCAAATATTTAATTATATTTCTTATTTCATTATATTCTCATGCCTCAGGCCTTCCAAGGAACTGCCTTTGAGATGAATGGGAATGCTAACGGATAGCTAACAGCATGTCATGATGCATTCAAGAGATGTTGGAAAGATCTCATTTACAAGTTGAACACATATGAACACCATGACAAAGTCGTAATTACAAGTTGGAAATTCTGACCTTTTGCTGCCTCCACGTGCTATTGGAAACTTCCCACTTCTGCAGTTGTAATCATGAGTTTGTTGCGTTCAAGTGCTTTGTTGTCGGAAAGAACAGAAATCATGGTGGACGGCCCATTCATGAGTTCTTGCCTGTTTCTTGGGGAAATCGTATTAATGTGCATCTTATACAATAATCATCAAATGGTTATTTATATACATAAGTATACATGACTGTAAAGGCAGGAGAAAGCAATGTAGATGTTGTGGAACAAATGAAGAACATTTTTTAATACTACAGCTATGTTTCTTTCCTCTGCCATGTTTAATGTTTATGGCCTGCCCAGCTTAGAAACTTGGGTATCAACATTATCTCTGAGTTTCCCAGTTGTAAATACAAATTGAGAGGCCATTCATGTCCAATTTAACTCATATTTACAATAATCCCCATAGCATGTGAAGGTAGCATTACTTTGAGTCCTGAGTTTCTGAGCTGAGTTTGTGTCAATGAGACAAAATGTAGGGCAATTGATGCTGCATCTCTATTGAATGAAATGTAGGAAATTATTATCTCTCATGCACAAAATCTGATAGTATTATACAATTACGTTTGAATATATATAACCATTCAGTTTACCAAACAAGCAAAAACACACCCAGTGTGCATTTTTATTCATCATTTTGTAGAAGTAAATTCTACAACAACAAAAAAATAATAATAATTCAGAGGAGGGCTTGAACGCACCACAACACCCACTTTTAAATATCAACTCTCAATGGATCAAATTAAGTCCTGCCCTGATTTTTTTTCCACAAACATAATGTTTCACATGGAAATAAGTCAGTTTATGGAGGTAAATTGGGTTGTGATGCCATTTCATGTAGACTTTAACGGTAAGAACTGATCTCTCATTAGCTTTGTGAAGTTGCTTTAACTGACAAAAATCTCTATGTAAATATCTTAATCTGTATAGATTACTCTGTAGCATATAAATTTCCTCTGAAGTTCCACCGGACAAAGGGGAAGTGTCTGTGGAACTCTTGTTATGTTTGTATTGGCCAGCGAATAAACCTGCATAGAGCTAATGTGGAATGCGTCTTTAAGGACAGATAGACGCCCGTTTGATTTACATTAGTTTTCCTCAACTGAAATGGAAAATAAGGCAGAGCAGGCACTAGTGGAAAAAAACAGCTGGCACCGTGATGCTCCTTGATGCTTTCAAATAAATGAGATTCTTTCAAACCTGAATACTGAACATTAAACACCTTTTCCAATGCTGTAGCTTTCTGAGAAGGCCATCTCAGTTCATGTGGTACTAAAACGCTCAACAACACAGCCTTCAGACTGCAGACATAACGCATGAAATAACACAGTCTGTCACTTAATTGTCACACTTTTACAAAAAAACGTACTAACTAAACAACTAAAAGACATTTATGGCCTAACACTTATATAGCAAAGCCACTGTCCATATGTTGGACAGTGTATAATATTATGAAGTAAACTTGCTTTGAACTCAGGCATCTGCTCCACTTTAAAATTAAGTGAAATTGTAAAGCTCTGTTTATTACGGGTCTCTTCACACACATTTCAAAAGCATCCTTATGTTATGCCCTCTCACTAGTCAACCCATCACAAAGACAAACCACATTGCGAACATGTGAGGTTTGAATTAAGGGAAGTGAACTAAATGATTTCTGTTTCTATAAAAAGCCAAATGACAGTGGGGGCGGTGCTGCGGTGGACAAGTAATGTAATCGGTGTACGTCCAAACACTGTGCCAACTGCTTTCAATTGAAAGTAGCTAAAACTGGTAGCTAAATGTCACTAGATGACATCACAATGGCAAATTCACTGATCTATATAAAGATGAACGTAGATAAGTGGGCAAGATGAGAACTTAGATAAGATAAGATCTAAGGTCTAACTTATCTAACTTGGATAAGGTTTGTCCAAGAAGTTGCTATATTTGTCCCTAAACTTTTGAAAAAAGTCTCAAAAGGGGCGGGGAAGTCGCTAAATCTAGCTACAAAGTAGCTAAATTGGCAACACTGGCGAGTGTTTTTTGGAACTCCATCATCATTGTTCGTGCCAAATCGCGGGACGGGGGACCCGCGCTCTAGTTTTGGGACTGCCCACCAACGCTCGCTCCCGTGGATTTGGTGGGGTCCACGGGACACAGGGATCCAATATTAGCAGCCCTCTACCTCACACGAAAAACCCCTGTAACACAGATTTCCTATTGGAATTACTCTATTTCACCATATAAATTTCACAGAGAACAGTCAATGTAGTGCACCTTAAAAAAGTTAGAGAAGATGTAAAAATTGGTGAAGGTGGAAAAAGGTGGGAAATTCATTGTCCATGGTCTAAGCACTGTATAAGAAAGGTCACAAAGAGAAGTCACTTTCAAACCAAGCAGCATTCTGCTGGTCAATGCGGCGAAATTGCATGACTATCTTGAAACCGATGCAAAATGTCCTTGGGGAAATCTTTCACCCTCAAGTGAAATTCCCACATGCCTGGATTCCTATTTAAATTACTCAATTTTGACCACAAAAATTCGGCCAATGTGGGTAAATGTGGCTGCAGCTTAACACAGGTGAAGCACAGTGTCAAAAATAAAATACAATGAATAAAATAAAGTATGAAATAATAATAATTAAAAACATTACGTAAAAGTACATTATGACCTTTTTTAATGAAGTTCCTTTAGGCACAGCAGCTAAAAACACATTTTACATTTTATGAGTAATAAAAGACCTGCAAAAATCCCAGGAAATATGCACTGCAGGACATGAGAGATGCTGTAGGAACGGCTATGGATGTGTGCTGGGGTCTAAAAGAGAAGCCAGCACACCAGCAACCATTCCTGGATGACATAAATCAACTCCCCCTCCCCTTCTTTTCCGCTCAGCCTGTGAATTTCACTACAACGTGACTTCCCTCCCACAGTTTTTACGAAACAGCTCGTGGCCTGAGCTGCCTTTGCATTCCTCCACCCAGAGGGAGAGAAAGAGAAGGAGAAAGAGATTGTATGTTGTTCATGTATGTGCAGATCTTATGTCACAACTTGCTCATGTGCTTCTGTCTAACCAATAAACATCCTCAATACAATTTATTACCTTTTGCAGCTTGTTTTATAGCTTTCCTTATAACCTTATGTTTGGTTTATATGGCATATTAGGACTAGCATGTGAGGACAGGCATATGTACAACATGTGATGTTCTCCTAGCAATGAGGAGATGTCTAGGTGGTGCCATGGGCTTAAACACAAACATACATTACAGGCCCAAAACTTGAGAAAACGGAAGTCACCCGAGACTTTGCATATATGCATCAATGCCACTGTTTGCAGCAACCAGCCTTGCTGGTTTCCTGTCAAATGCATATGTTTCTGGCTTACATATACACAGCTGTTGGTCAAGAACTGACACGTGGAGACACAAGTTGATGCAGGCTAATAATTCATTTCTATAAGCAGCCTGCAGGAAACTGGCTCTTATATGGTCTTAAAAGCATCTGGCCGACCGCATAATCCCACATGAACGACTGCACCTGGCAAAAATGGCTGTGATGCATTTGAATCAATTTGCTTTGAAGTTTATCTAAATTGCTGTAAGGCATTGATTTTTTTTATGGTGTGGGGGGTATGGGGGTTCTCTTACGACATTCTTACGAATGCCTTACAAAGGTTGCAAAAGAAATAAATGTATTGAGACCAGAGGCGGACAAAGTACTCAACTGAGTGAAAGTACAGATACTGCTGGTCAAATATTACTCCATAACAAGTAAAAGTTGTAAAGACAGATTCTTACTTAAGTAAAAGTACAGAAGTACATGCTTTTAAAATGTACTTAAGTACCAAAACTAAATTTCCTTTTTTGTGTCAATGCAAGTTTTATTATTGTTGTATGTAATAGCCTACTTACAATACTTCTGAAGCAACTTAGAATACATTACACCTACTGAATACACTGACTAGCTTGTAGTATCTTTGGAATAAAGAGCTTTTAGAATGTTAAAAACCTATGGGGGAAAAAAAACAAAACAATTTTAACACCCCTACCCACCCCCACAAAGGCAGGATGGTAGTGATCTCACACAGCACTGACAGTGTGTGCACACATCTATGTAGCCATTCATCCACATTTGAACAGAGTGGACAATGAAATCCTGTAAATACAGAGTGATAAGGAAAAAAAAAAAAAAATCAAACCTGCTTTAAAACCCAGCAACACAACTGTAGCTGTACAACTTTACAACAGCAACACTGCTTTAACAAAAAAGCAAAACAGCAAGACTTATTTGACATCAAAACAAACAAAAAAAAAAAGCTGTCTAATCGCTCTCACGGTACTTTAATGTCACACACAGAACAATCTATGCAGTGCTTCTTCAAGTCCAACACCTATTGTGTTTAATAGGAGATGCACAACAGTTCTTCTGTAGCTTTATAGGTAATATTTTCACATAAACAATTTAGCAAAATCAGACAATATTATATCCAATATAAACCACAATATTAACTTCTTATTATTGAATTGTTGTAAATAAATATCACATTTGCAACTGGTCAGTGTTCAAAAAATGCAGGGAAATCACTTCATGTAGCCCCACAAGAGTGATTACTGATAAACTGTCTGAAAAAAAGAAAGTCAAGTTTTAGAGAATAAAGACTTTCTACTTCGAGGACCTTGACAGAAATGTAGCGGAGTGAAAAGTACAATATTTCTCTTTCAAATGTAGTGAAGTTAAAGTCATAAGTTCCCAGAAAAAAATAATACTCAATTAAAGTACAGATACTCAAAAAGTGTACTTAAGTACAATACTCAAGTAAATGTACTAAGTACTGTCCGCCTCTGAGGAGACAATGTTATGGTCTTTTGAACTTTGTCACACATTTTTAAACTCATGAAAAACAGCAAATTCTTGAGAAATCAATTTTTCGACCGTGCAAACTTTGTCAAGCGTTTGTAACAAAGTTGTATGAGAATGCAACATATTGTGATGGCAATGTTTCGGTCTTACACACTTTATCGGGCATTTGTTAGAAGGTCGTAAAAAAGCTAGTGTTTAAAGACAGCAACGTTACAAACTTACGAACTTCAGGCATCTGTAAAAAAAAAAAAAAAAAGGTCATAAAAGATGCCAACTTATTGAGACATCAATCTTTTGGCTTTGTGAACTTTCTCAGATATTTCTTAGAAGGTTGTAAAAGGAGGCAATGCAAATACAGCATTGTTAAAAACTCGTGAACTTCAGGTATTTGTAAAACAATGGCAATGTATTATTTTTTTTTTTTTTTTTTTTTTTTTTTTTTAAATGGAAAATTTTGCCGTACCGGCTTCATCAGGCACTTCATACAAAGGGTCTAAGGACGCAGCCTTTCAGTAGGGAGAAAGAAAGATTTTAGTATTTTGAACTCCATCAGGCATTTGTACAGTAAAAATGGTGTAAGAGACTGCAACGTATTGAGACAGCAACTTTCAGACTCACAACCTTCGTCAGGCATTCTCAAGAATGCCGCAAAAGACAGCAACATATTGAGACAGCTACATTTTGACGGGTCTTAAGACCTTGACCTTGTTGTCTCAGTAAAATAATGAATATTTTGCAAGATCTAGCAACCTTTTGTCTGCCATTACTAACTTACCTGCCTACAACATTTCAGGTGGGTGAGGGGTGTTTATTGTGTTTGATTGTATTCTATCAAAACAATATTAGCTTTTTAAACTATGTTAAGCTTTCTGATACCGATCATTGGCTGAAAACTAAAAAAAAAAAAGTTCTTAAAATGTGCAGCATGCTTTATGACCTCCTCAGAGATTGTGGTTGCCCATAGTAGACTACACAGATCCAGTTTATAACTGTAACCAGTGTAGCTTCAGGCTGATCAGATACATTAGAGGCCCACTGCTGTCTACAGTCAATCAACACTAACCTTACTGTTGCCCCTGGGTGTTAACTAGTTCTCTGTTTTGAGAAAATACAAGGTCTACACTCTGGCATTAGTAATGTGAAAACTTTTTTTCTTTGAAAGGCTACTACAGTTTCATGGCTCCATTGGCTAATTGCTTACACGTTGCACATACATAGTGTCTAATGTTTTCTGCCTTTCTAAATCAGTTTGCTGGACCCCTGACATTATGAAACACTTGGGAAACTTTAACCAGATTACATAACCACTTGGAGTGGATTGACATCCACAACAAAGAAATGAGTGGCAAAACATGATAAGCATGCTGTGATTGCCTAAATCTACTCTGCTCATTTGACCTCTCGAAGTCTTACGCAATGTCACGGCCAGTACCATTTCTTGATTTCACAGGGCCGGGACGAAAGTTTTATGGGTGGACCATGAGTCACAGGCCCTCCTTGGTGTCCTGGTCATGGGAATTTTTATAAGGTATTGATCAGACAGACGTTATCACATGGTCTTCATTTCAAGTACACAATAACAGACTTTTTTACAACGATAAGATATTACATAATTAAAGGCATTACTTGAGTTTTTTTCTTCAGACATTTACTTACGTAACTTGACAAGTACAAAACCTTGAGCAAAAGAGAGAGAGAGCAAGAGTTGGAAAGAGATACAGATAACAGGAATGAGAGGGAAAGAAAAAAATGATCCCATTATTATTTCACCCTCCAGCCTTCAATCCATTGTGGGGAACATCCTGTGGAGAACGTTGGCTTTAAAACAAGGGACTTTCTGTTAAGACTCATTACAAATTATTTTGTTTTTCTAAATTGATCTCTAATAATATTATGGACTATTTAGGGACAGAATGAGCGATTGTTCTTCATACAGCGTTGATGATGCCCTGAGGGTTTGATGAAAACTGCACCTGTGTGTTTGACTGGATTACTTGAAAAAGGTCAAACAGGCATAGAAAAAATTATCTGACTCCAAAAGGCAAGAATATCTATTTTTGCTGCAATTATGATGCAAAATAGCATGGTCACGTGGACAACACAGACACTGGCAAAACTACTTCTACACTCCACAGCTCTTACATAATATGTTTCTAATCACAACGCTGGAAGATGTCCAACATGGCCTCAAATAACTCTGTGCAGGCTTTAGGTCATAACTCTCTATTAAGACAAGATAGCCACAGCTCATCCTTGCGTCCTCTAAAGAGAAAATGATATTAGCTTTTTAATTTATATCCAAACTTCTGCACAAATTCTGCAAATAATGTTATAAAACAGATTGTTCCAGTCTTGATACAGTGTTAAAGCTGTGATAAAATATAGCTATAAAATATTATTGCTGTTATAAAACAGCTATATGATAAAAAGCACCAATGTTTAATTTATTAATAGCTGGAATAGCCTGTAAGTAATAAATTTAAGAAGTTGTAATGTAGCTTTTTTGTTGCCAAATTGGTGAAGAAATATTCTGCGTCCAAATATACAACCCTTTGCAATCCCTTTCATTTGAAGTATTTCAAATGAAGTGGGATGTCTAAAAATGCATGATAGTAGAAAAATCCTAAAAATGATCTTATGCATTCACAGAGTTGAATATACGGGTCAAATGTCAATGCTAATATGCCATATATAAAGTGTCCAAAATATAATATGTCCAAAAATGTATTTATATTACACATATGCATACCTAAAGAACACACTGATTTAAGAGGATTTTTCTTCACAAGGTTATCAAAATACAGGAATTGTACAGTACATAATAAAAAAATAGAAATAAAAACAATTATACCACAGTAAACATTTTATTAAGCAAATTCATTAAGTTACATCATTGTGCTAGAAAAGTCCTTGATATAACTGTTTAATATTACATCTCTATGGGTAGCTAGGTTTTCTTACACTGTGTTTTAGTATGGCTGCAATGCTGTTTTGACCAATCAGCAACCAACTGTTTGCAATGCAAGATAAATGAATTAATTTGCTTAATGAAATCCTTTCATAATAATGCATAAATGTAAATGCAATAAGGCACTCAGTGCCATGGTGTATTTGTGAATGTACCTCTGGTGTGTTGTCCCTATATATATATATATATTATATGATTCACAATATAGTACAGCCTCTCACATGTTATTGCTTAATAAATATCATGCAGCAAGGCTGTAAACCTGTGCTCTGTCAAATATTGTTCTTGCATAACTAGGAGGAAGTCCAAAACTCGCAATGAGGATAACCAGCTATGAATTGTTCCAGAACTAACCTAGATTATGCAACCAAAACATGCTGTGCTTTTAATAAATACTGCCTTTCAGAGAGTTTGCAAATGTTTTATGATCAAAACCTAAGATTTGATTGAAATTTGTGAACTGGCCTGCCCTGCATATTGAATACTACGTCTTTGTACTGTGTACTTGACCACTGAGTCATTTCATGGAGTCAAATGGACAAACAAACAAATGGATAAACAACCAAGTGAAGAAACAAAAAATGAGTTTGAAAGGAGAATAAATTTGCTGGTAAAATAAAATATTAGAAAGGTTGGAAGACTGAATGTAAACAAGGAAAATTAAATCGAATGAAATTGGAATAAAAACTTAGGAGATGAAGTCTGTCTCTCATGGAAACTTCTGAAATGACAAATAAGGAATTGCAAAAGAAATAGTGAATAAAAAACATATAATAGGACTGGACAGTGTTATAAACCTCAATTTGTCCTGAAGTCTCTAGGTTGCCTCTAGCTGTCAGGAGAAGATCAAGAACTTCTGCAGAGCTCTCCTTATCTGTATTTTCTCCTCAGGCTTGCTGTCTGGAATCATATCCGCACTGTGTAACGCATTCAGGTGCACTTCTGGTCTCTTGTCTCTGACCTCCTGCAGCCCTGCCTGGGTCACGTTGCGACAAAAGTCCACTTTCACATCTGTGAGACTGTGGCCGTGGTTCACCACAGCCTGGAGGACAGAGTCAGTCATCCGAGCGCAGTTTTCTAGACTAAGGCTACGTAACCTCATGCAGCTTTGTAGCACGTTAACAACATTGCCGTCCATGATGTGCCCACATCCAGAAAGAGTCAGCGAGAGTAGATTCGGACATCTAAAGAAACAAGAAGCAGAATTTTGTCAGGCTAATAGACAGGAATAATAATTGAAAAATGTAATATGCAGTGCATACATGGTTGTTTGCTATTTGTGTCTGTGTAACTGTCTGTTACAGCTGACGTGTGTAATTTCTGTGCTGCTTGTTTTCAAACAGGTTTCCCCCGAACCTGCCCCCTGAATGTCACTGGTCGATTATACTGATAGCCCCACCACCAAACTCATGCCATTGGTTGAGTCAGTGTTGCTAGGCAGACTGGTCAGGATTAAAAAATAAATAAATAAAATAAAAGACAGTGTTTACATGTTGTGGGATTCGATATACAAGTGATTAACTTACAGATGTCTTTGCATTTTAGACTTGAATAGAATAATGTCATTTTAAAACAATACACATGTACAAAACTGTCACATTTGGAGGTAAGGATGAGGTGAGGCCTCAAATGCAGAATGCACAGGTTTTATTAAATAATAAATGAAAACAAAAAACAAACAAAACTACATAATGGGGGAAAACATAACTGCAAGGCAAACACAAGGGAACATATGACGACGAACTAGCACAGGACAGAAAACACTGGGAGAATAAATAGAGAAGCAAACAAGGAGGGAAACGCGGGATGACAGGTGGAGCAACTAAAGCAATAATCAGGTAACAAGATGGGGTTACACAATAGACATGAGAGCACATGGCACATAGAAACAAAACCAAAGCCATGTGCTCACACAAAACATAACAAGAACACGCGGCTAATGATAACTCACGAGCCACACGCTAAACCAATCACGCCAACACAACAACCAATGAAGACACTAGAGCTCATGGTGAGGAAATGAACACTCAACAACCTGAGCGACTCGACATGCATGCTCCACACAAAGACAAAACGATACACATAGTGTCAGGGCTTTGTCACAAAACCATGAATTACACTAGAACAAAGTGACAGAACCCTGACACTACCTCCCCTCAAAAGGGACACCCCCTGACATCCCCAACGAGGCCTGAGCCATGGGGGATCCAGCGAATCAGAAATTCTATGACCAGGGCGGACCCGGAGGGAAAGACCAGGAAGGCTCGGGCGTGTGTGGAGTCCCAGCTGAGGGCCAAGGCGGATCTGAATGGACGGACCAGAAAGGCTCACATTTGTCTGGAGTCCTGGCTGAGAGCCAGGGCAGAGCCAGAGGGACGGGCCAGGAAGGGTCGGGCATGTCTGTAGTCCTGGCTGAGGGCCAAGGCGGAGCTGGAGGGATGGACCAGGAAGGCTCACATGTGTCTGGAGTCCTGGCTGAGAGGCAGGGCAGAGCTGGAGGGACGGACCATCAGCAGGAATGGAAGAACCGAAAACTCTGGATGTTTGAGAGGCTCTAGGGCTGGTGCAGACTCTGAAGCGGCCTCCTGGGCCAGAGCACACTCTAAAGCAGTCTGAAGCAGGCTCCTGGACTGGAGCAGGCTCTGGAGTTAACTCTGAGAACTCCTGGACTGGAGCACGCGCTGAAGTGAACTCTGAGGGTTCCCAGACCGGAGCGGGCTCTAGAGGGGACTCTGAGGCAGGCTCCTGGGAAGCTAGAATGGACTTTGAAGCGGCCCAGGCATGCAGAACAGCCATGAGGTGAAAGGCAAAGATGGCCTTCTTGATTATGGCAGCAGAGATCGGGCAGCTCTGTAGCAGCCTCTGTGGCCATGACAAGGTGAGCAGGTTGCTCAGTGACGGACTCTGTAGCAACAGCAGTGAGAATGGGCTGTTCTGTGGCAGGCTGTTCTGGAGCGGCTTGCTCAGGGACCCCTGGGACCACCAAACTTGGGACCACTGGAGTCAAGTCCTCCAGGACCACTAGAATTGAGACCACCAGAGTCGGGTCCTCCAGCACCACAGGAGTCGGGCCCTCCAGGACCACCAGACTTGGAACCAACAGAGTCAGGCCTTCCTGGACCATTGGACTTGGGACCATTGGAGTCGGGTTCCTACAGGAACATCGAACACCCCATTAGTTAAGCCCATGTTGCCATGTCAGGCTGGTCGGAATTCTCAAACAACAGAGAAATGTTTTGAAAATGCCATAGAACTAGCCTTTAGCCTTTTTAAAATTATTTTATTTATTTATTTATTTATTTTTTGGAAAATCAGTCGTCAAGTTGTCCCAACATATTAATCTGGTATCAAAGAAAGTATTTTCATCAAGAAAGACACCTTTAAGTGATTAGACAGTGAGAAATAGGATATGAATTACACATATGTAATGATTGCTTGTGAGAGAAACGCCCGCCAGAAATTAACTGGTTAGAAAACATGCTAGTTTACTGCATTACGAATGCTTTTTATTCCTCGGGGGATGCATCAAGCGGAAGACTGTATCATAAACGTGCTGTCAATAGACAGTAATTGACATTTATTGCAACATAGCAACAGTAACCCAAGACTGTTTAGGCAGTTATTTATGTGGCCCATCAGGCATTTGCATGGTATTATACTAAGAATAGCATAACAAAAAACATTCCCTAAGTCAGTGTTTGCTGTATCAGCTGTTTTTGCCACATAAACACAGCTGGTGCTCTTGCTAAATAGCACCAGCTTGAAAGCCGAGCTGTTTCTCATGCCCATACCAGCGAGCTTGGGCAGCAGGAACCTTCCGTACCGGCTACTGGCAAGTCGCCCTTCTGTGTGTCCGTGTTTCTCCTCTGCCGCAGCCTGCTGGTGGACTCACACAGGGTCAGCAGTCACACATGCTCACATGGAGCGAGCTAATGGCTGTAGCTTTGAGATGTCATTCACGTTTACTGATGCAGATTATATAAACTCTTACATAATCTTACCACTTAACCACATGTGAGACCGGCACATTCCAGCCGCCTGTAAGTGTTATGAGCACTGTCCCAATAACCCTGGCCATGGGGCGGATCTCACACTACACGTGCCATTGCTTTTATTATCACAGACGGCCATCTGTGAAATAGACGGTCTGATAAAGGGATCAGCAGGAGAGGAAGGATGAGAGAGGCTCGCAAGAATTCAAAGCCTCAGGGATCGTTTGGTTAGATTTCTACTGGAGCAGCTTTCAGGCATTGTGTTTGAGCGGGAGGAGTTTCAGAGCTGGCCAGATGAAGTAAACACGCCAGATATGTGTCGCATCATCCTTGGTTACATAAGCATGCCTTCCTCTCGTAGCTCCGCCCTTCTCTTGTGCAGATGTTTTGTTTGCTTTGTTTTTTTTAAAGGCATTTCCATCGAACAGGCTTAATGAAAAACTAACAAAGACTTAACTAAGTCTTATTTTACTTTGCCTCTGAGAATGAGGCTGGGTGTGGGGGGATAAAACCCTACTAATATTTTCCATAACACAAACCGTGAAGGTTTCCCCATGTGGATATGGCCACTGTAGACATCCCACACGTGGCATGATGATCATTTACCAGGAATTCAATTCAGCACTTTTTCTTTGAACTCAGAGAGTCATCACAGTGTAATAATTTACTTAGTTGTAAGGGAATTAATCATTATTAATTCATTCAGGTTTATTTCTAGCTCAGGTTTTAAAAGAACTCGATCTGAGAATTCGAGGTCCACCTGATCAAAACTGACTTTGACTTTCAATAGTTTATACTTTTATCAGCTACTCGACCAGCGAGAAGTTGATGTCAGTGTATATTACCAATTGAATATGTAAATTTTGTATTCTCCCTGGCCACGGGTGAAATACAGTTATGATTATTTGTGAGCTCTTAACAGAGGTAATTATTATGCGTAAGCTACGAGCTAAGGTAACAAGCAAGGATCTTTTGGCAATAGAATTGACACAAAATTATATGACACCAGACAATTGATTAGTTATAAATGAAACATGAAATTTATTGGCTATTCTAGATCACATAAACTTAAGCTAAAACACACAAACATACAGTTCAGAGGAAGGAAAGTCTATTAACGGAGTTCTGAGTTTCATAGTTCTCTCTCGTTTTCACGAGGGATGGGAATTCACCTTAAGAATTCACAGAGCAACGCATCTAAAATTCACCCGTTCAGCAGACCATAGAAATGTTGTTTACTTGCGTTCCGCTGGTTGACAGCTGAGTTGACTCCGTGGTTGCTGCGGGCTTCCTGGAGGTCTTTGAGGGAAACCCCTCACTGACGGGTCGGTGACGTCAGGATGACGTCCTTTGGGAAACCCCTCGTGAGTTGTGATGACGCAGAGGCGCAAGCAATCTGCTGAGAGTCTTAGACTTTCAAGTTTGTTGACGATTTAAACGAGGTATCACTGAAGTGTTGAGTTTTAGTTTGCTGGTCGCTTTTGATGGTAAATGTGAGCACGCGTGCAGGTGCTCTAACACAGCGACCAGCGAGAGCCGGAGAAGTTGCAAGCCAGCTAGCTAACCAAAAAACCCATGGATTCTGTTCTGCATTCGGGTTTTGCTCTGTGGCATAAGTCCGTCCCCTGACGCTGCCTTCCAATAGGCTTCTTGCAAGGCGGAGTGTGCATACATTAACCAGAGACTCTCATTTATATGAGGCCACCTATAATAATATATTGATACGTCTATAAAGTCTCTTAAATGCAAATATTGTACATACTATTAAAGTCTACTTCATTTCAACCTTCTGCATTTCTGGTTTTCATTCGTTCAAGATTAAACTTCACATATTACACAGTTTTAATATCCTTATTTCCTAAAAAGGGGTAATTAAACACTGGTTAAAGTTGCACCGATTACATGAAACACGTCAAGCATATATATATACAACAAACAACCTACTATTTGTAATTCTATGCTCTTATCATTTTATACTTTCAATTATTAGCAAACGATTGACAAACGACATCTTGTCTCTTTCCTTGGAAAGCGGGGGAAAAGTGTCGAGTTCTCCGGTCACTATCAGGTCAGCTCTGGACATTTCCTGGAAAGTCTCCTGCTGGACAGGGAGCCATAAAATTGTCTCTTTTGTTGACCGGAGTTTAGCAATTTATGCGTCCACTGGTCATGAGGGTATTTCTATTTGCTCTTGCAAGCCGTAAAAACCATTTTAAGCACCGGTAAAGTACGTCCTTTTAGCTTAGCTTGAGATATAGCCAAACAGGCCAGGGAATGCTTTCACCTTACTCGACGGAGCATGAGTTTTACGACTACAGATGGCTGGAGAAACGAACCTCAACAACCTTCCATGGAATGTGCTGGTTTGATGTGTGTGTCTCCCTCATGTAGGTTGGTTGGTTGTTGTGAGCCAGATCCACACATACCCCTTTTGCGCGGTGATGTTCTATTGCGAATGTCAGCGGGCACTGGAACAAGAGGCAGAGAGGGAGAACAGACACACACAAGATACAAACAACATCTCCATCACTGACTGAATCCTGGTGCAGGACTTGGGTAATTTGGGAATGATCAGGTTTGAAACTTGAGAAGGCATAGTGGTGCATTATTTAGGATTACTTGTATCATTATTGTGTCATTTAGATTGCTCTAATTGTCAGAGGTTCGACGAGGCGGTATAGGCGTAATCTCAATCAGGTTTGTTGAGTTCTCAGGTTCGGGTTCAGGTTCTTGGTCAGTTTTATCACATCAGAACATGTGCGGGACGCCGGATGTGCACTTGTTGAAAGACTCTTGAACAGCGTTCACTCGCTTGTGGAAGAGGAAGGCAAGTGTCAGAGTCACAACATGTCCTACGATAGTAGAAATGCAAAGCGCTGTGTCAGCGGCAGACCAAGAACGAATGATTGGCGCGCCAGCGGGCGGAAGGCAAGCGATAGCTTCTAAAGCTGTATCAACAGGACTCAAATCAATAAGTTGCGTTCCTTCCTCCCTGATCCTTTCTTCCAATTCTGGATCGAGGAAGAAGGAATGCTGTTTGAAGAAGGGTGAGATTTCGAGTTCGGCCTGATACTCGTCGTCGGTAAGGTGATACAATGCTAAATCGT